>OOFC01043575.1:0-12569 GCA_900323345.1 Pseudochromis fuscus | reverse complement strand
AGCCTAAAACTGAAACTGTCTCTTTCATCTTTTTAGGCTTCATCTCTGGTTGTTATGTTAGCCAAAAAAACCCACAAAGATTGTGTTTATTTTTATATCAAAGTTCAATCACATTTACTTCCTGGTTAAAAAAAATTATTTATATTCATCTTGTCCAGAGCAATTTCAACCAATAGCATCGCTCCATCCACCTGTCAATCAACCTGCTGTCAGCAGCAGGTCACCACCAGGAAACACAGCAGTAATCACTAGTTAGTTGGAACAGTATCAGTAGTTAGTATCTAGTAATGTTAGCTAGCTAAGATGTTTCATTGTTTCAGTGGTCCAATCAAAGTGCTCCTAACAGATTGTCCCGCCTACATATCCTATGCTTGTCAAATATACCTCACACTGCAGATGTTAGATCCTCTGGAGATGATGTTTCACGTGAACATTTAAAAATAAAAAGTGATCTACTGTAAATTAATGATGTGGAAAGTTTTGTAGCTTTTAGCTGCATAGCTGTTGGATTATTAAAATTGCTGGAGATGGAAAGAGCTGTACAGTAGATATCAGAAACCACATTAAGTGTAAACGGGCAACAAAGAATAAAACAGCTTCAGTAATTTGTTATGTTTATTATTGTTGGTAGTGGTGTTAATATGCCCCCAAAAAAGGCTATTATCATGTCAGGCACAAGCAGAATGATGATAATATTAGTAATAACAACTCTGATTTCAATTTGCAACAAGGCGGTGAGAATAAAGCCGATCTTCATCTGTCTTTTATCTCTGTTTTGGTCTCCTCCACCTACTGAGAAACTCTCTGACAGCTTAAAGTTTCACAACCTGTTGCTAACTTTGGATAAAAAACTAACAGTACACAAGTTGAGATTCATGAAAACACTGAGACTAAACCAAAACCTTCAAAGTTGTGCATAATAATATGCTGTCATGCTTCATATATCTGAGGAGAAAGCAGATTTATCCACTTACTCTGTAGTTTATCTCTACAGGAGGCCGATGCTCATTTGTTCCATTGTCAGTACAACAGTATTGATTGGTGCAGCTTTAAATATACATTGAGTTATTGGGTAATCACAAGAAGATCAGATTTTACTACTTGGTGTGTCTGTTGTCCTGAGGAGCCGTGTGGATGTTGCCGTCCAGTGTGGGAAACCTGAGCAGTTACTGCCCTTTAATTGTGGGTCAGTCTTGGCTCAATCAGCAACATTGTGAAAACCTTGGGATGTGGTTATGAGAAGCAGCATCTTCCCGAGTTTCACATGAATCCGATCATCGAGTCTGACATGTTACATGAGGGGAAAAAAACAGAAGGAAGAAAAAAGTGATTTGTGATTGATGCACTTCCCTCACTGTAAAACGCTGTAACATGAGTGCAGCTGTGGTAAAGCTGAGGTCGACTGAACAACAGGCTGATTAAAGGCAGGCGGAGAGAAACAGGTCGGGAGAAAAGAAAACACTTAGGATGACAGATGCTGTAAAAGAAGCAGATTCAGTCTGGAGCCGGATAAATCCCATCGACTGGATCTAAAAGATGGACGAACCAAGCGGGTCTCAAAAATGAGGTCAGGGTGGAAATGCTAAAAAGTAACATACCACTGATGACCACTAGATGCTGGCTCCAAAAAACTCTAGAAGAAATATTCAGTCAATACATTTTTCCACAAGCCATTCTGATGTCATTAGGTAAAGTGAACTCTTCCTCTCAGTGATCTGGTCCATCTGAAAATCATTTATCATTGAGGAGATATTAGTCTGAGAGGAGGGGAGGAGTTAGGGGCGGGGTTAGTTTGATTGACAGCTCTGGTCTCCAATGAAAACAGCGCTGAAGTCAGGTCCATTTTATTGCTGCGTTCCATTTGTCTCGGAAGTCGGAATGACATCACATCCCAGTTGAATGCGTTCCGGATACAAAGTCGGAAAAAAAGATGGCGGCGTCCATGGAAACTACCCTCGCGCTGGTTATGGCTGAATATAAACAGCTTTTAGACAATTTTGCTGTCCTCACTCAAGTACATGTAACTCAGTAAATGTAACCGAGTTCTACCCGCCTCTGGTTATAAACTATTACTACAACTACTACAGGAAATTTACGTACGTTTGTACCGGCTTCAGGAGCTAATGTTTTTAGCATTAGCACAGCCGTTGCCTTCCAAAATCCCATTTGTACAAAGTAATTACACTATATGTCTGTATATAACATGGATTAGTACGGATGATGTTGTGTGACATAAATGGTCAAAACTGTGAATAAACAGCATATTTCATGAGCTTTACTTACGGTTTACGCTTGCAGCTGCCATGTTGAAATCGAACTCGGGGCTGATCAGAAACATCCGACATCCCAGTGGGAAACTCCGACTTGGAGCAGCTGGAAGTCCGTTTTTCCAACTTCCTAGGACAAATGAAACGCAGCATATATACAGTCTGTTGTTGCTAGGTTACAAAAATCCCACCTTGTAGCACTAACTGAAAACAGGTCCTGGTATCGTCTCACAGACTGTAAGAGACGGGAGCTCACCAGTGACTGAGCCTTATTTTCATGATTGAAAATTACAAAGTCAATTGCAGACAGCATCTAGTGGTCATCTGTGGTATTGCACATTTTTGCACTTGTGCATTGGCTTCAATTTTGAGACCTGGTGGCTACATCCATCTTTTATATACACACTGACCTCAACAATGACCTTGATTTCAACAGTCAGACCCGCCTCCTCACTCCTTCCTTCATATCCAAATATGGTCACTTCTGGCTCCAAACAACCAGCATGGCCACGTTCAAATACAAAACTCCTGGCTTCAAAAGTCCACAAACTAATGGGTGATGTCACATTAGCTTCGTCCTTTCTATAAACAGTGTGTGATAAATCCACAGGTAGTGACAGATATGGAGGTGGACAGCAGGTGGATGTTTGCAGCCGACAGGGAGACAGGCGGACAGAGCAGCCAGCAGCAGACAGACAGGTCGCTGAGTGACCGCGGAGGAATGCTCTGCTGCTGGAGGAGCCTGTGAGGAAACAGCTCGGGCCAGATCCACAGAGACGTACCTGTTTACAGCAGAGCGACGCCTTGAAGCAGAGCCACGCCCAAACACCACAAACACGGAGTGCGAGCCGCCATTTATACAAACTTTGTAGTTTCTCTAACGTGGCATAAGTCACGGTGATGAGAACATGTAGACCTGACAGCAGCGAGCGAGCGACCTCCTAAATCCTCGCCTCAACGTCGCAGGTCAGCACTGAGCTGCAGCGTTTGAGGCTATTTTGTTTAGCTCCAACTGCCAACACACGGCACATGAGAAATTAATTTTAAATATTCATAAGAAAGTTTTTGAGGAGACATCACGCAGCAGACAGGCTCTTGTAAACGGAGATTTTATCTGGTCCTGTAACTTTAAAGCAGAGCTGTGTCATCTTGGCAGACGTGGACGCGGCGAGCGATGCCAGCGTATTTTTTTTTTGTTCATCGGGTTCCTCGCCTGCAGGAACAACACAACATGGACTGTGGTGGGGGGTGGTGGAGGGACTTGGACTGGGATTTGTTGAATGATATCTCTGGCACCGTTTGCCATTTCACAGCGGCTCCAGCCTCCAGATAAACCGCTGGTAAGTGTGCGGGGGAACGGAATCCAGAGGCCCGGCGAGGCCCTATCAGTTTCTAGGAGTCTGTCACAGATAAGGCAGCAAGGAGGGACGTGATTGGCCGGCGGGGCTCCGAGCTGCTCTTTTAAAAAAGAAATTTCAATTGGCTGTTTATCTGTTGATTGCAGGCGGAGGCGCAGATGTAAGAAGAGGCTGCTGCTTGTTGAGATGTTTGTTTCCAACTAGATGCATTATCACTCGTCAAAACATCATCTGTGCTGCAAACATTTCTGAGGCTGCATCATCGTCCTCCTCCTCCTCCTGCTGTGGATGTGATCCTTCAGATGCTGGCTCTGCCGGCCTGGCTGTGTTATTCCTGCTGGGGAGATGGACACGGCGCAGGGTCTGTGTATATATTACCCAGGGAACATCTGGTGTTTATTAGACTATTCAAGAATCCGCCCCGGCCTCTCAGGCCCGGCTGGCGTGTGGCCTGCATAGGAGCACAGTGTCTGCCTGCTGGCCACAGGTCTGACTCCACACACACACACACACACACACACACACACACACACACACACACACATACAATCTAATATTTCCTCATAAAGATAATAGGGCTGTAGCTGCGGCTTTTACTGCGCTCTTTGCTGCGTGCGCTCGTGCATTAAAACGTTGGCTTCCCCGGCAGCAGGACTTTAATCCTCAGTGGATGGAAACACAAAGGGGATTGTTCCCGTCTAATGCACCATACGTCGGACCTCTCAGCGCAGTGTTTATGTCTGACAGATACAGTCGGCAGGTATAGCAGTGTTTAAAGAGTCTGTGCGCTGGCTCCTCGCTCACCAGATCCTGTTACGTTCGGAGCCAGCACCGCTACGGTTAAACATGTCGGGTTTTAAAACACACTTAACGTCCTGTGTGTGTGTCCGTGATGAGGCAGTGACCACTGTTTACACCAGGTGGACGTTGTCACCATGATGTCACCTGTTGGTTTGTGGACTCATATTTTGAAGTCAGTTTTTTGGAGCCAGCGTCTAGCGGCCCTCGATGGTGTTGCAGGTTGTAGTCCTCCTGCGTTGGCCTCATTTCTAAGACCTGGTGGCTTCGTCCATTTCTATAAACAGTTTATGTTTCAAACAGACGAGCTCTAAACAGACGGTGATGCCAGCGTGACCACGACTGGCAGCTCACGCTTCCCCTCGGACACTGGAAACATGCTGCTGTGCTGGGTCCTGTGTTTTACCTCCATCTGTGTGACCTTCACCACCTCCACCTCCTGCAGGTTCAATGTCCACCTTTCCCACCTGGTGTCCACGTTGTCCTCATCTGCTCTCCTGCCTGGATCTTCATCTAAATAAAATTCTTCTTCTACCTCCATCTTGCTCCCTCTGGTTGTTATCCATCCAACCAGCTTGTATACAGCTTAGGATCATGGCGGGTGGAGTCTATCTCAGCTGGGAGTGGGTGAGAGGTGGTTTACTGAAGGACCGACACCACAACCTTCTACTGTCCATCCAAATCTTTTCTCAGTTCATTGTGATTGCAGATTTAATCTTTTAAACCCCACGATTCCCTCAGTTGGGGCACCCTGAGACTTGTCTCTGGTATTTTTCTATAGTTGAAATTTCAAAATAAGAGCTCAGGGCTTAAGGGGTTAACTCCTCTTTCTTTCTTTCGCTGTTTTCCTTTATTCTAACTTGTTTTTTCTTATTTATTTCCACAAATCCACACCACTTCTCCTCAGACTTTCTTCATCTTCATCTTTTAACCCATCATCCTTTCTTTTCATGCTTTTATCTTATTTCCTCCTCCTCTCCCTCCTCCTCTAAGTTAATAGAAATAGACACGTGTCTCATTTAAATCCAACATTTAATCAAATATTTGCTTGATCTTGAAAATTCTCAGTGTTTAACATTAATCTTAACCAAACCTTGATAAAAATCTATATTTTTGATGAAGCATTACATTTCAGATCCGTTCTTCATAAGACGGTAAGACTCCATCAAACTTGTCTAACGCAGATCTCCGTATCATTCACATCTTCTCGGCCCAGGATCCCTCAGAAGTATCCCACTAAAATTATATTTGACCAAATAAGTGCTGCTGCTGAGATAATCAAACTGATTCCCTGTGCTCTCCCCGCTGCCTGCTGATCAGTCCTGCGAGGGCTGTGGGTAGATCGTAGGCCAAAGCCAGGTTAGATCCGGCCCTGATTATTTATCCTGGGTTTAACCGAGAGAGATTGTGGAAGGTTGAAAATCTCGCCCGCTGCAGCCCTTTAATTACAGCCTCTCCATTTATTTTTGTAGCACTCGGAGCGTCTGGCGGTGCCGAGAGCGCGGCGGCTGCACTGATCCAAAACAGAAATATTGATTATTGAAGGATGAAGAAGGCCACGGTGGGGAGGGGGAGGCACCTGAACGCAGCGCTGCACAGATTAATAATAACGATAATTTTTAAAAAATGAGATAAAATATAAGAAATAAGATAAACTGGATTTTACTATGAAATTTGGTGATTAGAGCTATCCGACCATCTATATATGACCATTCGACATGCGGTTCAGAGAGACTGTAACTGCAGCTTAACTGTAGAGGAGGTCAGGATTTAGTGATGTGCTGAGGAAAGAAAAGAAAAGAAAAGAAAAGAAAAGAAAAGTAAAGTGGCAGTGCAGGAAAAAAAAACATGGATGTCCTGTTGAATTGTGAAGTCTGCACCAGGTTTATCAGTCCATCAGTTATGAAATAGTGTGACTTCAGCAGCAATTTATTTAAGATCAACTTCACTTTTTCCTGAACTGTAGAAGGTATCTAACTTTATTTTAATTTAATTTTGTCATATTTCAGAACAAATCTCATTTGAATGCTTCGGACAGGATCAGGAGTGGAGCAGATCAAAATGAAAACAAACTCAACACTTTCTGTAATCATTTCAAAATAAAAGCTTAAGTGGACAAACAGTTTGTTTCCTAGCTGAGCTTTTATTGTGAAATATTTGCAGACATACTCTGCCAGTTTTTGAAGTGTGGCCTTTGTTAGAGTCCTGGCTTTGAGTTGAATACCAGGTTTTATTTGAGGAAACACAGCATGTGGTGAGTTGTTGGATTAATGTGAACAGTGCAGGTGTTGAACCTGACATGTGGAGGATGTCTGTGTGTCTCTATGAGGCTGTCAGAGGATCATTATCACAGATCAATACAAGCAGCATATTTAGTTAAGGTAGAGTTAATTTAACCACTTTATGTGCTGTGTGTTAGTTTAATATAATATGAATGTGTATTTACAAAGGTCAGTGTGTCCAACGTTTTCTTTAAAATCCACAGAATGGCTGCAGCTGTCAGATCCATGTCCATAGTCTCCTTCCACCTTCTTCTGCAGCATCATGTGTTAAAGCAGTGTTTCCCTGCTGTGTCCCTGCTCTGTGTCATCCAGACCCGGCCTCAGACGGCTCCTCTCTGGAGGCCCAGATGAGGCTAAAGCGAGCCCGGCTCGCCGAGGACCTGAATGAGAAGCTGGCTCTCAGGCCGGGGCCCCTGGAGCTGGTCCAAAAGAAAATCATTCCCCTAGACTCAGCCGTCACAGTGACAGGTATCAGGAGGACGCCGTAGTGTAGTGTGACACGTTAACGCCTGCTGCATCTCAACCTGTGTGACGCTGTTTCTGTGTCTGACCGTCGGGTTCACATCAAGTAGTAATGACTGGACTGACTCTGTGTGTGTGTGTGTGTGTGTGTGTGTTCATTAACTCAGCCGTACCAAGCACGTGTTTGGGGATTGTTGACAACAAGCACTTCACTGTAATGAGAGCACGGCTGGACTTCCATACCATCACTGTTTACTGCAGCTCCTCCATCAACATGATGTTCCTCTAACATCCTTTAAACATCTCTGTTGCTCCTTTGAAAACACACGTTTTGTCTAGAGTGTAAATGTGCATCCTGATAATGTAAGACACCAAACACACAACCTCTGACAGCTCAGCAGACGTCAGCGTGCTTCCCCAGGATGATGTGAGCGTTTTTTTAACCAACCTGGCAACCCAAAAGTGTCCTATCTATGTTGTGAATTAATCATTAATAAACTAACTTGGCACATCCATTAAAATTTGGTTCTTAATTAGAAAGTTTTGTCTACAAATTAATTTCCAGTAAGAAGAAAAGGACCTGACATGTTGTTGATCGTGACCTTTGACCTCTACCTCTTGTTTCCACGTCTCAGCAGGGAGGATTTTATTTGCACTTATTCTCAGAAAGTTTCTGGAGGCCGGACCCAGAGAAGCTGTCGTTGTCGTTGTTGTTGTTGTCGTCGTTGTGCAGATCTCCCTCACAGCGCAGCGCTCTGCTCCAGCCTCCATGTTTGCACGTGTACGTTGTGGAGTGTTTTGGGTCGCCCTCTTCAGACCGCCTCCACTGCTTGGTTTAAAGAAATGTGCGGCGTGTTTGCTTTGACGTTGCCTTGATTTAACACCAAGTGAAGCGTCGGGGGCTCTGGCCCCTCCCACTGCGTCCGCCGCTCTGACCTCATGCTGTTTGTCTTCCAATGGCCTGACATGTTACTCTCTGCGTGGCTCTTGGCGGCGGCGGCCAGTGTTTTTGAGACTCTGGTGTTTTAGCGGTTTTATGTTTGCCCCCTTGAGCCTCCAGTAAACATGTTGCGTGGAGGAGCCTGGCGGGCGGCGGTCAGCTGGTTTACACTACCTCTGCAGGAGGAGGGAGCGGCGTTTATTGAGATGAACAGCAGCTGTATTTGGGCCCACCCTTTTCTCCAGAAGTGTGTGTTTGTGTACCGTGATGTGTGGGTGTACCTGTGTGTATGTTTGCGCCTCCTCCTCCTCCTCCTCCTCCTTTGTGTCCGAGCTTTAACTGGCTCCACTCAGCCACCTACAACGCTACGTGACAGGAGCAGGCTGCTGCGTTCCCTCCTCGCCTGCAGCATTAACCCCTCACCTCAGAGCTCCACGTCTCCGCACACAGCGCTCCCACTGATCGCTTCGACCTCTGTCCGCTCGGGTTTGCATGAACTTCAACAACTTCTGAAACGGCCACTTGAGGAGCGGAAGTGAACGCGGCTGCAGATTTCCTGCAATCCTGAAAAGTCAATCTGAGGGTGACATCAGATTATCTTAAAGAGTGTGTGTGTGTGTGTGTGTGTGTGTGTGTGTGTGTGTGTGGCTGCAGAGAGTTAAACATGAACAGGTGGGAGGAAATGGCATTTAGGACAATGCTGTGTACCAAGCTGTGTGCTAAGCTCAGTGTGTGTGTGTGTATTACAAGGTCATTGAGTTGCACAGAATGAGCCTGGTACTGTGATTGAAACCAGGGTCTGTTCCTGCCTGTCACATGTTTGGATACAAAAGGAGAATCTTATACCCCTGCACACACACACACACACACACACACACACACACACAGAAACCAGCTCTGCCCCTTCAGTTAGATAGCCGCTCTCAGCTGCTCCAATCAAAGCTGCGTCCTCTATCAGGTCGACCAATCAGGAGCGTGCGGCGAGGTAAAGTGGTCGTGTCGCTCGTGCAGCGTAACACCTCCGAGCTGAGTGTGGGACGAGGTGTCGGTGACACACAGACAGTGTGAATACACACACACTGTGAGCAACGTGCATCAGTACAGTCAGTAAATACAAACACACAGTGAACTTTATGTATTAAAGGACCATTCCGGTTTATTTTTACCTTTGGCTGGATTAACTAACCAGGAGGTGATCGAGCAGGTGAGCTGTGAGGCCCACCACGTAAACACAACACAGAGTGACTGAATAAAGGACTAAAACCAGCAGGTTGGAGACTGTGTTTGTAGCTGTAGTTTTAATAAAACTGTTATTTTAAATACTGATGTGAGTATTTGTAAAATCATGTTAAACGTGGCCTTATGATCAGGTGCATTTACTGTCAGATTAGTTTATTAAGGATCTTTCGTGGAATATGACGTATTCAGATACATTGAACTGTGTCTGCTGACCCGTGGTCCTCTGGAGGATCACCCTGAACTTGGGTTCGACTTCTGACACTGAGCAGTGCTGTAAATCACAGTGAATGGATGAGTCTGTGGTCCTGGTTTGTTTGGGTGTGATCAGGGACGGTTGGTGACACTGTGGAGGTTCTTACTTTCATTTTCATTCCTGGAAACAAAATGAAAGTGAGACCCTCCACAGATAAAGTGGTTTATAAAGCTCGGATTAACTCCCACTGTCTGAGTTTCTTGCTCCACTCACAAATACAACATGACTGTAATCAGTAGAGATGATGGTCAGTGACTGGGATGAGAACCCAGAGAAGGAGTTCTCATTGAAACACATGATCTGTTATCAGTTCTCTCAGTTATTGTACTAACATGTGATTTGTATCTGGATGCTGACGTCTGGTCTATAGATCTTTAAATCTCTTTGACTCAATATGCAAGTTAGTTACATGTGATCTGATCCCACTGTGAGGGACCACTGTACTGCATTTTGGAGCCAGGATGTGGTATTTGAATGTGGCCATGTTGGTTGTTTAGAGCCACAAGTGACCATATTTGGGTATGATGGGAGGAGTGAGGAGGTGGGTCAGACCCTTGAACCTGAGGACACTGTCCAATGTGAATGAGACTGAGAATGAGTTCTGTGGTGAATGAGCCTCCAAACCACCTCGACATCATTGGAGACCAGAGCTGTCACTCACACTAACCCCGCCCCTAACTCCTCCCCTTCTCCCAGACTAATATCTCCTTAATGATAAAGGATATTCAGATGGACCAGATCACTGAGAAGAAGAGTTGTTTTTAACTAATGACATCAGAATGACTCAATTGGAGTTTTTTGGAGCCAGCTTCTAGTGGCCATCAGTGGTAGATCACATTTTTTATTTATTTTTTATTTTTTATTTTTATACACTCCAGCATTGTTTCACTTTTCAGACCTGGTGGCTTCATCTATGTACAGTGTGAATCTCACAACATAGCAGCTTTAGGAGCCAGCCTCTAGTTGCCGTCAGTTTTGAGGGCGACGTCCATCTTTTATATACAGTTTAATGTAAGCTGCTGATGGACACACTGCATGTTAATACCCGTCGTAAATGAAGTCACTCGCTGACGCCCCCACCTGTCCCTCTGTTTCTGTCCTCACAGTGAACCATGGTAAGTTCCCTAAGCAGGAGGACTCCTATGCGTTTGAGGAGGACAGCAGCAGTGAGAGTCTGTCTCCAGAGCAGCACCACAGTGATGAGTCCCAGGGCTCGGCCTGCCCTTCATCCGAGGCTGTGGGCAGCACGGCCTCCTCCTCCTCCTCACCTGCCCTCACCAGCCCTCGACAGGTAAAAGAGCTGTGACTCCACAGAAACCTCCTCTCCCCTCCATCACTTTCTACCACTGCTGTGCCTCTGCTGCCCTCCTGTGGCGGCAGCATGAACTGCAGCCTCCTCTTCCTGTTTCCACTGACCGTTGCACTGAGCTGAACCGGGCAGGTGTCACATTCCTGCTCGCTGAACCAGCCCAGTGCTTACCTTTCACTCAGCATGACCTCATTCCAACGGTCGCCATCGGCAACAGTCACTTGACTGAACTTCACGCCAGCACACAGTTGTTTATACCTCTCAGACTTCAGCCTCTTAAATGTTCCAACTGAATCATCGGCTCTCTCTGTGTCATGTCACGTTGAAAGGTCTGTTTAGAGCCTTTTGAAATACTTTTGCAGAGGAAACATCAAAACGAGCGCATTTTTGGGGATAATTACTCCATGTGGATTACAAACTGACCGTCCTGCATGAGTCTCTCTGACCGGTTCAGTCATGAAGGAGAAATGAGTGTCGCCGGGAGGTAAAGAAAACAGATACCGTCAGAGCAGAATGCATAAAATCTGAGGCAACGATAGCAAACATGTTGCCAGAGTCTATAAAATATCCAAGTAAATAAAATCATTCACTTTTATTATACACTGTCATGTGCTTGTTTAGTGATGTTTGGCAGCAGAAGCAGAGACACAATAAAACAGCTTAAACCTGTTTGAGTGAAACGCAGCTTCTAAACAGACCAGCTCGACAAAATGAAGCACAGAGAAAACTAGTTTTAAATTATATAAATGTCATCTTCATCAAATTGGGGGCTTGTGCTCAGTGTCTCCATGAATCCTGCTTGATTTTTTGTTTTTGTTTACTTACTATTTAGTTCATTTTAAAAATATCTTGTTAGTTGTCCTTTAAAGTTCCTCACTGGGAGAGGGATGGAAAACTGGTTCAGATCATAGACTGATGTAGAAGTACAAATAAGTGCAATACACCCAGCAGCCACTAGATGCTGGCTCCAATTGACTTCAGTTAGAAAATGATAATTTTCAATCCTGAAATATTTAGTCAATACATTTTATTTCAAGTGATTCTGATGTCAGTAGATAAATTCAACTCTTCTTCTCAGAGATCTGATGGTCCATAAGCTGACAGAAGGGGAGGAGTGAGGGGCGGGGTTAGTTTGAGAGATAAGCAGTGAGGGTCTTTCCAAAAATCTCCAAAAGCCTCCATGTTGTTTTATTTGTGGACAGGGCGGTGCAGCCAGAGACCCACCTGACCAATCCCAGGATGAAGGGCTGTCCGGTGGCAACAACAGCCAGGCCACGCCCCCAATACCAGTTCCTGCTATCGTCAAGGTCAGTCAGTCCTTACCTCCATCTTTATTTGAACTTCTGAAACTCTTCCAAAAGCCTCGTACTGACCGTCTCACCCTCCTCACCCTCCTCACCCTCCTCACCCTCCACAGTCCAAGACGTCAGACAAGAACCGACACAAGAAGCCCAAAGATGTGAAGCCCAAAGTGAAGAAGCTCAAGTACCACCAGTACATTCCTCCGGACCAGAAGGCGGAGAAGTCCCCTCCGCCCATGGACTCGGCGTACGCCCGCCTGCTGCAGCAGCAGCAGCTCTTCCTGCAGCTGCAGATCCTCAGTCAGCAGAAACACGCTCACGCCCATTCGCAGACGCAGCCGTCGCAGCAGCAGCAGCAGC
>OOFC01043574.1:0-30968 GCA_900323345.1 Pseudochromis fuscus | reverse complement strand
CGACTCTGAGAAGAAGAGTTGACTTTATCTGATGACATCAGAATGACTTGTGGAGAAATGTATTGATGAATATTTCAGGATTGAAGTCAGTTGGAGCAGCACCTGGTGGCTGTTGGTGGTATTACACATTTTTACCCTTTCAACCCCTGGATACTTTGTCCTTCTCTATAAACAGTTTATGCTTCTTCATCACCTTTGTCACCAGTAAATAACCATTGCTCTGTTTCCCGCGGTGACTTGTTGAGACAGACGCTGCACAGTGGACAGGACTGAAATATTTCTGTGTAACAAAGATGATCCAGCTTGAGCCTGACAGTCAGATGGTGCTAAGAATCCTACCTGTGACCCAGACACTCATAGATCAGTTCCCATGGTTACCAACCTAGATACAGCCGCCATAGCACGCCAAAGCAAGTCCGCTGATGAGATCATCAGATCCGCCACCTTCCCCGCTGCCCATGCTCCCTCCTCTCCAGACGACAGCTCTCGGAGTGAGGGCGACCGTTGGCCCTGCTCTCTGGCTGTATTAGGTACAGTAGGTCCTGATGGGCATGTTTGCACTGCTGCTGCCTCCTAGTGGTACGACAGACACCTCACCACCTCCACCACCACCTAACACCCCCTCCCCTCCCAAAGATACAAAGCTAACTGCATCCTGCTGTTACAGGCGTCAGTGTCTTTCAGTTTGGCTGCACAGAGCAGACGTCTTCTTTCTGTTGCTGCCGTCTTATCTTCTGCTTCAGGAAGCAATGGTTTTCTTTATGTTTCATTTATTTTGCCTTTTGACATCGTCCTGCTGCACCTGACAGGTGCTGTAGCTGCACAAATGACCTGGACAGAGATCACTGAGACTGACTTCAAACCGTCCTCTGTCTGTCCTGCATCCTGTTCTCTGTGTATTTGACATCCACTAAAATCTCCACATGAACGATGAAACATCCGCCATGTGGGCGGGACCAGAGCCTCCAATAAGTCCTTCTGTGTGTCTGTCTCGTCAACTCTGTCTCACATTTGTGTCTGACCGTCCACCTACTGCTCATGTACTGTGTCCCTCTGACCGCTGTCCACCCACAGCCACACCTGTCCTGATGAAGCATCTCATCCTGTTGTACTGGTCCAGACTCAGCATGGTGTCCTCCAGGGACTCGTGTGTGTGTGTGTGTGTGTGTGTGTGTGTGTGTGTGTGTGTGTGTGTAACTGTTTTTGGCTTGTTGTTTCCATCCGTAGGCTCAGAAGGAAGGAGACGGTCCAGGGAGGAGGAGGAGGAAGAAGCCTTGAAAAGAAAGCAGCTCCAGGAGGAACATCTCAGTAAGGTCGGTCCGAGCACATCCGTCCACACACCTAACATACCGGGCTGGTCCAACCCAGAACCGGGTCAGTACTGGACTCACTACGTACCGGGCTGGTCCAACCCAGGAAGACGGGTCATTTTTATTCAACATTTGATGTTTTGTAGTGAACATTATTTTATTGTTTTTGCAGTAGTTTGAGTTCATTCGTCACCTTTTTGTGGTTTTACTAGTTTTTTATTGTTTTTATCCCTTTTTGTGTTTTTTATCCAAAGTTTTAGATTTTAACTCAACTTGTATTGTTTTCATCCAGCTCTGAGGGTTTTTACTCAGTATTTAATCATTTTTAACCAACATTTTTGTTTGTTTGTTTACTAATATTTGATCATATTTAGCTATGATTTTATGTTTTGTACACAACATTGAATGATTGTAAAATAATTTGTGATTTTTCACCCAATAGACTTTCCATTTGTTTGTTTTTACCAACATTACATAACTGATGCAGGGTACAAACAAACCTCTTCCTGAGCTAAATGATGTCAGTGTGGAGATCGTCCAATAAAACAAGCCAACATGTCCAGTGTGTAGTGATCACACCACAGACAGTGCTCACTGAGAATACTTTACAATCAGTTCATGTTAACCTGTGGCTGTGTTTCAGATTCAGTCTGGTTTGGGGAAGCTGATCCTGAAGGAGGAGATGGAGAAGGAGCAGATCAGGGAGCGTCACGCTCGCAGCCTCTCGGCCCAGCGCTACGACCCCAAACAGAACAACTGTGACGCAGGTACAGAGCAGCAGCAGCAGTCTGCACTCCTCCTGCTGGACTGTTTGTAGATGGACGGAGCAAACAGGATGTGGAGCAGGAAGTGACCATATTTGGATATGAAGGGAGGAGTGAGGAGGCGGGGCTGACCCTTGAAGCTGAGGACACTGTCCAATGAGGATGAGACTGGAGTTCAGTACGTCTCATTGGAGACCAGAGCTGTCAGTCAAACTAGCCCCGCCCCTAACTCCTCCCCCCAGATCTCTGAGAAGAAGAGTTGACTTTATCTGATGACATCAGAATGACTTGTGGAGAAATGTATTGATGAATATTTCAGATGTTTGAATTGAAGTCAGTTGGAGCAGCACCTGGTGGTTGCTGGTGGTATTACACTGTGTTGTTCTTCTACATCAGCCTCTGTTTGAGTCCTGGTTGCTTCGTCCTGTTCTATAAACAGTGTGTGAGTCTGTAGCATCAGTAATGTATGTAATGTTTGCTTTTGTTTATGCCTGAATTTAAAAAATATATGAATCTAGAATTGTCTTGTGTTTGTGATTTTAGTATAAATGTGAATAACTGATGTTTCAGATCCAACCTCTCCCACCAAGACCAACTCTCTGCCTGGTTATGGGAGGAACGGGCTGCATCGGGTGAGAGCTCACACACACAAACCAATCACAACGCTCCGAGTGAGGAGGAGGTTGCCGGTTTAATTCCCATGTGCTGATGCTGACTGTCTGTGCTCCACAGCCTCAGTCGACAGATTTCACGCAGTACAACAGCTACGGTGACATGTGTGGAGGAGGACGAGGTGAGAGAGGCCACCGAGCAGATCTGTTGTCACCAGAGCTACTCAGCATCAGTATTCAGAAATGGCTGCTACATGTACATAAAAACAATAACTGCATAATGATTCACATAATGTGTCGTCAGGGACAGCACTGTTGTAGCTAGTAGCCTGGCAGGGGACTCGACAGCAAAACCATTAACTGTGAGTCTCATTTTCTGTCCCATTTTGTCCTGCAGAGTTTCAGGTATGTCTCTCATCTGCTTTTTCTCATGGCATGCTTCCTTCATCTTGCATCATGTATTTGCTTGCCCGTGGGTTGCAAGAGACACCTTGCTCCGAATGCACACCGCCCACTCCTGCTACATGCTTGCATCACTGTTGGATTAATGTCAACTACAGGGCATGGAGTGCAGTGGTTTCAAACGCCTTGGATATGAGAAGCAAACACGCACTGCCCAGTAGCTGAACCAGTACGATAACTGCAGTGTCCAGTCATCGCCTCATGTCTTGTTCTGTGTTGTTTATCAATGTGATGACTCAAGCTAAATGTCATATTTAAATATATCAAACTCACCATCGAGAAAACACCAAGTCCACAGACATTCAGACGACATGTAAACGACTTGCCATCTAGAAGTGAGATCCAGAAGCAGCTACTCGCTCCATCCAGTGACCACGGTGCCCACTGTCATTAGTGGACATGTTCATGCCATTAACCCTGCAGTCCCCTTCCACTATATTACATTTGTGTATGTTCTATTCTTTAGCACATTAAGGATGGCCGTGCAGCACTTGCAAGGATGGACAGGGGAGTATCTATGCCTAATATGTTGGAACCAAAAGCAAGTATCTTCTTCTTTTTGTACTGATGACAGCTTTGTAATCCACACTGACATGTTCACTGATTCAGTTGCATTTTACAAATATTTGATCAGATATTTGACAAATGGTCTCACCACTAAACCCTGATGTGAGGACAGAGATGAGCCCAGAGGAGAGGCTGAGGTGTGAGGAGATAGTTGTTTTTACTGAAGTGAAAGACTCTGGTCGGCTGGGGTCCTGGTTCAGCATGCTGCTTTAGGAGCGCTTAGCATGCTGGCTTCTCCATGCTCATCCTGCACATAGCTTTGACTAAAAGTGGCTGGATACTGTATGCAGCATACAGTAGACAATCCAACGCCCAGACTGTCATCCAACAACTCATATCACTATATACTGTGTAGTATATATAGTAGAATACACATTCCTGTGTGGATATGAGTTGGTCAGAGGCTTCAAACAACTTCTAGTTGCTTATTATTGAGCATTTCAGTCCAGAGCAGCTGTGCTACAGAAGGCTTTAGGTGTTAAACAGAAGCACCTCAGTGTTTTCCAGGACAGTCGCTCCCACGTGGACGTACTCGGCCCACATCACTGATCTTACTTCTTTTTTTAGTTGCATTCAGTCAGTGTAAAAATACAGCCCATTACATAAGTGTTTTCATGGTTTCCCCTGAATCTGTTGCACGTTTCAACACCTGAGACCAGTGTCCACACCATAGCACGTGCATTGACCTGATGACCTGTAGAAGCAGCTCTCACTCCCAGTCAGCCTCCTGTCACACACCTCTGCTCCCGCCCACTCCTCCCTGTGTCCCAGTCAGAGCCGACACAACACCCAAATTGATAGTTGTGTTTGATGAGAAATGAAACTGATTTGCAGCTGGAGCTGGTAGGTTTGACGTGTTGACTGATGAATGTCTCCTTCTGAAGGTGTACCCCTATGAAATGCTCATGATAACCAGTAGAGGGAGAGCTAAACTGCCCAGGGATGTGGACAGAACCAGACTGGAGGTATCGGTTTCCACCTGACCTTCCTGCAAATTATTTCTGCATTTGTGTAAATCACATGTTACACAAACACACCTGTAGCCAGGAATGTGCAGTGTCCATTGCTTCTTGTCATTTTTGCAGTGACCTGAGTTTTTCTGGCTGTGGTGCTAACCGAGAACACCCCCTCCCTCCTTTGTTTTGTCCTCCTTTGTTCTCGTTTCTAGCGCCACTTAGCACCTGAAACGTTCTTTGACATCTTTGGGATGGAGATCCAGGAGTTTGACAGGCTTCCCCTGTGGAAACGCAACGACATGAAAAAGAAGGCCAAGCTCTTCTAGCACTCAGAGCAGCATGCATACTCTGTACATTCATTCAGATAGCACACACAGCTGTAATCTAGACGTAGGTCTTTCTTTTTCCTCCTCTTCTTCTTTTGACTCTCTTTGTTCTTTGGTTTGATTCTGACATAACGGAGGAAGCCGTGCACCGGACCCTCGGTTTGCTCTGATGCTTCCTGGGACTCTGAACTGAGACATGTCCAGTTAGACCTGCACAGAAAACAGGGAACAGAAACTCTCCCATGTTCAAACATGACAAAGAATGAGACTGAGTGATGAGGAGGGTCATGATCTTTGGTTCGACTGCGCTTGTTTTTCTTCTTGCTTTGCTTCGAGTGGAACTGCTTTCCTTTATTTCCTGCTTGTTTCTTCCTCCTCTCTGTTGCTGTTGATTCCTGTGGAACTTTGTAAGTACAGTAGAACCTCATGGCGCCATTATGAAATGTCCATGCTTGTAGCTTGAACATGTGTCAGCTTTTCCTCCGCTTGGGCTGAAACAGTTTTAGTCCAAAGTTTGCAAGAATCGGCTCAGTGAGTCTTTGAATAAAAAGAGAAACTCAAAGCGACATCAGTGGGGGAGCAGTCAGCCCACCCACTTCCTGTTTTACTGGATCGACATGGAAATCAATCATCATATCACCAGTGTCCTTCCCCTGGCTACTGTCCACACACACACACACACACACACACATTCATCTGACCCTGACAACACAATGTCTTTCTTCTCAGGCTCTCATCCAACACAGCCAGTCACTTTCCCTTTACATGTATTGGAAGTACAAATCTTAATATATTTTGATGCCGTATCTGACGTAAAGTAAGTGACAAATAGCTCAAACCCCTAATGTAAGAAAGGAGTGTATTTGAAAGTACTGTTTTATAAATGAAACCCACACTGCCATTTGTTGTATTGAAATCTAAGCCAATAAAGCTTTAAATCACCATGAACCATAACGATCCTCTGCTATACCAAAGGTACCACCGCCTCTTTTCTGCTCTTTGTTTCCTTTCCTGGAGTCTCACCCACAAACATCAGATCAGTGATGTCACACAGGGTGAGAGGTCGCCTGCCAGGGGACACATGATGTACCACTGTTACTGTTTTACTACAAATATCTCTGGTATACCTGCAGCTATATACTGTGAATACTTGAAGATTTAAAACGTACCAAGTACTGCAGATAAAACTTTAAAACCTTTTTTCAAAGAATGTAAGACAAATTTACCTCATTTATTTCATCCTGTTCAGAGTATTGATGTTTTCTTCTGGGTTTCCACCAACATGGCAACATTTCTCTTACTGACACTGAAGTGTGTAATCAGCATGGACTGTGTGTAGAACTGGAAATGAACAAAGCAAACAGGCTCAAACATGAGAGTTTAAACAGTGTAATACCACCAACAGCCACCAGGTGCTGCTCCAACTGACTTCAATCCAAACATCCTCAATCCTGAAATCTTCATCAATACATTTCTCCACAAGTCATTCTGATGTCATCAGATAAAGTCAACTCTTCTTCTCAGAGATCTGGGGGGAGGAGTTAGGGGCGGGGCTAGTCTGATGGACAGCTCTGGTCTCCAATGAGACATACTGAACTCCAGTCTCATCCTCATTGGACAGTGTCCTGAGGTTCAAGGGTCAGCCCCGCCTCCTCACTCCTCCCTTCATATCCAAATATGGTCACTTCCTGCTCCAAACAACCAACATGGCCACGTTCAGATACTGGATCCTGGATCAGGATCAGGTCCACAGACCAGCAGGTGATGTCACATTAACAGTCTGTGATGACATGTGAGATACCAAACATCAAAGCTTCTCAACATCATCACCAGGAGGGGTTTGCATAGATTTTAATTATCAACACAATGACTGTGTAACTTTGATGAAACGTAAGAAAACACGACCTGATCCAGGACAGTCTTAGAGGGTGTGACTGCACTAGCCTCAGATTTCAGGTGGTCAGGGTAAAACCTCTGCAGCTGTATCGTTCTTACCTGATCAACCAGGCCCAACACGCTTTGAAAGAATACTTTACAACGACGTGAGGGCCTGGAGCTGCACCGCTGTCTCTCATTTTGAGGGCGGGCTTAGCAAGCTGAGAGGGAACCAATCACAGAAGTCGAATGTGACGCACAAAGTGTGAGACGCTCGCGCGTGTAGCCGCGTGTAGCAACATGCATCACTCAGTGGAGGGGAAACAGTCAGTGCAAGTGGTCAACAACCTGTAGTCACAAACACTATGAACAAACAAACATGACAAACATGTTATTGGAGAATATTGTAACACTCAGGTCAGTACAGAGGCTGAGACCAAGCTGCCTCTGAGACGTCAGCTGTAGGAACCTGAACAGCTGTTTTTACAAAGCAGGTGATAAACAGAGAAATATATCATCTGCATATAGTGACACTAGTGGATCTTTTATTCAAGGCATCTGATCTGTGTCCTGTAGAGAAGTGTGATATTTGAACATCCAGTACATAAAGATGGCTGCTGGAGGAAGCAGCTGTCGCCTCCACATTCAGCCTCATGATGAGCTCCTGCTTCTGCAGCCGCTACACTTCACTGCACATAGTTTTTGTAGAGGCTGGTGTTCAGCTGAGATGTTTGAATGTGTGCAACCTTTCCACAGGAGACATTAGAAAAGCACCAGGACAGTCTGAAGAAGCAAAGAGAGGCAGTGAAGTACAGACTGAAGAAGCTGTCGGCTCGGCAGTCAGAGATCACTGTGAGTGGATGAGAGGTGGGATTTTTGTGGATTCCCCTGTGATCAGACAGCATCATTAACTCCTAAATGTTTGTATCCGACCCAGAAAAAGTCGTCAGTGATCAGGGAGAGCATCATCCGGAAATACCAGGAGATCCAAAGTGTCCTGGACGAGGACCTGAGGACCACCCTGTCCCACCTGGAGATGGAGGAGCGAGCTGCTGTCTCAGCTTTGGATGGACTGATGGAGAGGAACTGTTCTCTGATCCAGGAGATAGAGCAGGACCTCGCCAGACTCACACTGACTCTGGACCAGACCGACTCAGAACCTGATACAATGGTGATGAACAGGCAGCAAATATGATTTCATATTTAGTGTAACTAAAAAATAATGTTTTTATAATTCCTGCTGCTTTCTCAACATAATTCATCTCAGTTGTTCTGCTTCTCTCCAGTCGTTCTTCTCATACCCTGAGCAGGAGGACATGGACAAAGTGGACAGGTATGGATCCACATCAGAAGCAGTCAGAACCAGAAACCCTCAGAGAGCATCACCAGCTGTAACCATGTTATATCCTCATGGACTCTTTCTACAACTGGACGAAACAACCAGGGCTCAAAACTGCAATACCACCAATGTCCACTAGGGGCTGGCTCCACAAAACTCTTTAACCCTTGTACGCCCCCAGGGGTCTCCTCATACCCCAAAGAGGAGAGGAGGCGGGGTACGAGGAGACCCCTGGGGGCGTACAAGGGTTAACTCCACAAGTCATTTTGAAGTCATTAGCTAAAGGTGGACAGTGTCCTCAGGTTCAAGGGTCAGCCCCGCCTCCTCACTCCTCCCCTCATATCCATATATGGTCACTTCCTGCTCCAAACCACCAACATGGCCACGTTCAGATACTGGATCAGGATCAGAGTCACAGACCAACGGGTGACATCACGTTAGCTTCCTCCATCTATAAACAGTCTGTGTATAGACTCAACCCTGTTGCCCTCTAGTGGTGACAAAGCGACACTGTCTTGTTAAAATATTCACCCATTATCAAAGAGGCATCATATCTGCTGACTGCATCCAAATAGTATTAATTTGTACCGTGGTTCGTCCTCCATCTGCCAGCAGAAGCATCGCTGTGATGTGTGCAGCAGTTGTGGATGGAGGTGGACCCATGACCTCTGACACTGTGTTTTGGTTTTCTTCCCCCAGGGTGATGGATCTGCTGAACACCACAGACCCGAGCAGCGTGAGCCTGGATGAAGCCAAAGCCGAGCAGATCCTCAGCCTCACCAACAACATGCTTCTGCTCATCTGCTCCCAGACGCCGATCATCAAGAAGCTCATCAGCAGCTGTCAGTTCACACACATCTACTCTTGATAACCCCCCCTGTAACATGTGCAGTGTGTGAGTGTTGGGTGTGTGTCTCCAGATTGCAGCGAGGTGTGTTTGGATCCGGAGACCGCCCACCCGAAGCTCCTCATCTCCCCCCGAGGTGACAGTGCCACCTACACCGACACCTGGCAGCAGCTTCCCGACCTCCCCGGACGCTTCGACACCACCCTCAACGTGATCAGTTTGCAAGGCTTCAGCTTTGGTCGTCATTACTGGGAGATCGACGTGACTGGGAAGACTTACTGGGAGCTCGGCGTCACCTACCCCACCATTCCCCGCAAAGGCACCAGCGAGGACTGCTGGCTGGGCCGGGGAGCTGAGTCCTGGTGTGTGGAGTACTTCGATGGGGAGTACACGGCGTGGCACGGAGCTGTGCCGCACCAGCTGCCCTTCACCAGGCGTTTCTGCCGGATGGGCGTGTTGTGCAGTTTCCCTGCAGGGATGGTGACGTTTCTGGAGGCCGACAGGATGACGCCGCTCTTCTCCTTCTGTGAGGGAACCTTCTCAGACTGCCTCCACCTCGCCCTGTGTCCTGGTCACGACCACCAGGGCAGCAATGCAAAGCCCATCACCATATGTAATGTTTCTTCTCCCACCACTGACGTCTCATCAGTAACTCCACAGAAGAGCTGTTAGCTCCTTCAGGTCCACCAGTGGTAATGAAGCCATGTTAGCAGCTGTGTGAGGGCGGGGCTGGGGGGATGCTAGTAGACAGTGTTGGGTTGTATACTGCTTACAATGCTTATGATCATAGTTTAGCCTGGTAGCATGCTAATGTTTGCTAATTAACAATGTCACAACTACAGTAGATGGGACCTCAAGCTGAGTGGACACACACAGCGATGATGGACTTTTCCTCCAATCCTGCTGCTTGGTGACCTCACAGAATCTCAGCACTGATTGGTTATCACAGTACAATTTGTCACTCAAGCTAAAACTTTTCCAACTTGCACACGTGAATTTGCGTCTTCATGCTCACTTCCTTTGTAATCACACTGCAGGAGAGATTATTTTGTGTTTGGTGTCAACATAGCTTCAGTTTTGAACGTCTTCTTCCAAATTTGTATTTGATGACGACACTAAAGCTACAGTTCAATCTGCTGCGACAAAATCCACGTCTGTGATGAATTTCACTGCAAGCAAACAACTAGATATGAAGATGTGTTTTCAAAGCCACATTAGGATGTTTGGAAGGTCAGACTCTTCCTCTGGGAACCATGTCGTCACAAACTCTGGTGCTAATCCTGTCAGTGAGTGTTGAGGGACCAGAAAACACGAGTGAATCAGAAGCATGAGTGAAGCTTTGTGAACCACAGACTGTAGATGGATGGAAGAAGCTGGAGTGATGTCACCTGCTGGTCTGTGACTCTGATCCTGATCCAGGAGTTTGGTATCTGGACGTGGCCATGTTGGTGGTTTGGAACAGGAAGTGACCATATATGGATATGAAGGGAGGAGTGAGGAGGCGGGTCTGACCCTTGGACCTGAGGACACTGTCCAATGAGGATGAGACTGGAGTTCATTTGACTTCCTCACTGATGGCCAGAGCTGTCAATCAAACTAACTAACTAACTAACTAACCCTAACACTGACTAACTAGTGACTGAGTACTTCAGGACTGTTGAACTGAGTCAGTTGTATCAGCACCTGGTGGCCGTCAGTATTTTTTTTTTGCACTTCTGCTTTGGCCTCATTTTTGGGACGGTTTGCTTCGTACATTTCTCTGCAGCGTCTGTCTGATGATTGAATCATGTATTAGTCAGTTTGCAAATGTTACTAAGTTGTTAATAAATAGACTTTGGACCAGATGGTCGACAGGTTCTTGTGTTCATGCAGGAAGTGTTTGTGTTACAAACTAGTAAACTCTTTAAAGCATCTTTTCAGGCAGTGGCATCATCAATAACTGAAGTGATTCTCTTTGTAATAATTCACATGTGACTGTGGATTATGAAACTTTCAGATGGATGTTCAGGAACATTTGTGGCTCATCTCCAGTTCATCAAGTAAGACAAAGTTTCACATCATTTTCTTTGAAGTTTGATATGAAAGTTATAACAACAAGCAGCACTGAGCGTGCAAACATGCAAGTATCATCAGTCCTGATTTTATATGGGGAAAGAGAATTTCAAAACAAAGGTTATCCTCAGATGGACCCAGAGTGTTTGGATCCAAAGTCTATGATGGAACAAACAAGTCTCTGTGTAAATACACCGTCTGAGCCTCTGTGCTGCACCGGGCAATGATTTTATAAAATTCATCCATGTGAACAATGTTTGAAGAGATGCAGGGACCAGGAGCTAATGTTGCACCAAATATCACCAACATATCATAAAGACTGTTCCTGCTTTAGTCAGAAAGACTCAACCAGGACCCAACTCTCCACAGTCAGATCAATAAAGCTGACTCAGCAGCAGGACGGGTGCCAGAGAGACCCGATGACTCAAAGGTTAGTGTACTCACCCAGAGGTGCAGAAAAGTGAGTGGGGTCTGCACAGCTCTTCATTCTCAGCTCGCTCTTCACCGCCACCATGAACCTGAAGCTCCTCTTCCTCTTCTGCCTCTTGGCGATGCTCCTCATCCCTGCTGAGGTAAGTATCCACTGCATGTACGACGCAGCAAACCAGGAAACAGGAAGCTGATGCTCGGCTTCTGAAGAAGAGGTTTGGAGTGAAATGTAATGTCAGTGATTTCTGTTGTTTTATGACTCGTCTGTGCTGCTGCTCAGTCCAAACCTAAAAAACACAAAGACAAACATCGGGGACACAAACACAGACATGGACATGGACCTGGACGAAGCATGCGTGAAAGAAAGAAGATGAAGTTTAAGGACATAATTGAAGGTGAGTGATTGATTTGTTCCTTATTTGAGTGGAGAGGAAGATGACTCTGCTCTGGATCTAACACAGATGTTGTCTCCAGACATCTTCTTCGAGCTCATAGATGGTGGTGGTGATGATGACGATGATGACGATGAGAAAAACCCAGACTGGGTTTTGGATATTCAAGATCCAGATGGTAAGAGAGGGAGTCCTCTGTCCAGCTCTTTACAACCTGTGTAATCACACTACATCCTGTAAGTTACAGATTACAGCATCACTCCCTTTAATGTTTCACAGGCCAGTGCAACCCAAACCCCTGCATGAACAACGGCGTCTGCAAGGAGAAAAAAAAGGGGAAATTCAAATGCGACTGTCCCAAACCTTTCAAGGGAAGAAAGTGCGAGAGAGGTGTGAAGAAAAACTCTTGATGTGTACGTGATCCAAAGTAAACGGAAATAAAAACCCGTGCTGTGTTGTGGCCTCAGGTCCGAAGCATTGCAGGAGGGGTCGATGTGGGCGTGGCGAGTGCGTCCTGACGTCAACTCACCCGTACTATGAGTGTAAATGCAAGTATCCCTTCCAGCCTCCAGACTGCAGAACAGGTGAGGACCACATCTTCATCCCAGTGTGACCCACAAGCTGTCACCTCACAGCCCCTCACACCGTCCACTGCTCTCTCCACAGCTGCAGTGTGTCAGCCCAATCCCTGTCAAAATGGAGGCCAGTGCATTCAGGATGGGAATGACTTCGACTGCCAGTGTCCCGACGGCTTCAGAGGACTTTTCTGCCAAATTGGTAAATCACACAGTCTGTGTTATTGTCCTCCTGCCTCCAGCACAATGCATCCAACCAACAACTCAGCACGGTCTGCACAATGAAACAAGGGAGGCTTTAACATGAGGCCAATGCTGAAGTCTTCAAAACTGTAATATCACCAACAGCCACTAGGTGCTGCCTCCAACTGACTTCAATTCAAAAATCCTCATCTTCAATCCAGAAATATTCATTAATACAGGAGTTAGGGGCGGGGCTAGTCTGACTGACAGGTGGTCCATCTGGAAATCATTTCATCATGAAGGAGATGTTAGGCTGAGAGAAGGGGAGGAGTTAGGGGCGGGGCTAGTCTGACTGACAGGTGGTCCATCTGGAAATCATTTCATCATGAAGGAGATGTTAGGCTGAGAGGAGGGGAGGAGTTAGGGGCGGGGTTAGTTTGATCGACAGGTCTGAGCTCCAATGAAAATAATCCTGAATTCGAGCCTCGTCCACATTGGGTGGCCTTCAGCCCCGCCTCCTCACTCCTCCCTTCATGTCCATATATGGTCACTTCCTGCTCAAACCACCAACATGGCCACGTTCACAACGTGAGTCCACAAAGCAGCAGGTGACGTGGTGTTTGCCTCGTCCCTGTCCGTCCACAGTCAGTAACTCCCACAGTGACTGACCACTGACCACTGGGTGTGGTGTCCTCCACAGGTCCTGATGACTGCTTCGTGGATGATGGCGAGTCGTATCGGGGCAATGTGAGCGAGACAGAAGGTGGTGATGAGTGTCTGTACTGGAACTCTCACTTCACTCTGCAAAACGGAGTCAACCCCTTCAAGGACTTTGAGGACCCAGAAGGACTCGGCCGTCACAACTTCTGCAGGTCAGAGAGCCGCTGTTCACACTGAGGACAACATGAAGATGTTCATCTTCTCACATTGTCTGTGACGCAGGAACCCGGACGGAGACAAAATGCCCTGGTGCTTCTTCAGAAGACGCCACAAACTGCTGTGGGACTACTGCGACGTCACCGAGTGTCCTGACCCCACAGGTCAGCCTCAGAGCTGCAGACCACCTCCTCTGCATGTGTGGTCAGCACAGCGCTCCTGTCATGTGTTGTGTTTGTGGTTTCAGGTGTGGCTCCAACAACAGACGACGTCACCCCAGAAACTAAACCCACCTCTGACATACTGCCGCCGCTACCGCCACTGCCGCCGACTACAGTGCCGCCGACTACTGTACAGCCGACGGCTGGGAAGCCCAGCCAGACCCCACCACCTTCCCCGACTCCCACTGATGTCTCCGTCACCCCCGGTGCCACCGTTACTCCTCCAGAGTTCCTGACCTGTGGGATACCTCAGCCCAGAAAGGCCATTACCCGGATCTACGGGGGTCTGAAGGTCCCTCCGGGGGCCATACCCTGGCAGGTGTCCCTGCAAGTGAAATCCCGGGGCTCTGTCCAGCCCCACAGTCACATCTGTGGAGGAGTCCTCATCGCATCCTGCTGGGTCCTGACCGCTGGACACTGCATGTAAGAGTATTCAAACACACCCTCATGATGATGCAACAGTGACATGATCTCCACTGAGCTGTGTTGGTCTTTGCACAGAGAGAGAAACAAAGACATGCAGGTGGTGATGGGGAGTCAGTCTCTGGATGTTTTAGATGTGGATGCTCAGACAGTGGAGGTGGAGCAGGCCATTGTTCACGAGAACTACAGGGAGACTCCTTCAGCTGTGTACAACGACATCGGTAACACTGGTCATTTGTTTTAGTTAAATAAACTTGATGATGTCACAGAGTCAGACATAATGGCAGAAATGCAGAGTGCTGAGTGAAGGAGGTGCCTGAACCTGGATGTTGTCCACAGCTCTGCTGAGGCTCAAAGGGACCAATGGAGTCTGTGCTGAAGAGAGTCAGTTTGTGAAGACAGCCTGTCTGCCTGGCGGGGAGCTGCCCGATGGGACGGAGTGTACCATTTCTGGATGGGGGGCCACTGAGCAGTGTACGTCAGAACACTTGTTCACGTTGATTTTTGTTTAGACCACATTGTCAGTTTCCTCTCCGAGCAGCTGAGGGTGTGATGTGGACTGAAGGACTCAGTAGACCTCCACTGTTTACTGATGACTGTTTCTCACCTTGTCTCTGCAGCTGACTATGGATCCAACCACCTGCTGGAAGCAGATGTTTTATTGATCAACCAGGAGAAGTGCTCTGAACCTACTATTTATGGCAACGTCCTGGATCAGACTATGCTGTGTGCTGGACACCTGCAGGGAGGGGTGGACTCCTGCCAGGTCAGTTCACTTATTGAAGCACATCATCCAGTGGATCAGTCCTTCCCTGAGGTGAGTTTTTGATGGAGACTGTGCAGGAAGTTCACTCCTAAGCTGCTGACCTGTGGTTTCAGGGCGACTCTGGAGGACCACTGACCTGCACTCAGAACAGCACCAACGTAGTTTATGGTCTGGTGAGCTGGGGAGACCAGTGCGGGAAGAAGAACAAGCCGGGGGTGTACACACGGGTCACTAACTACCTGGACTGGATCAAGTCAAAGACTCAACTAACGTTTCCCTGAACAAACTCAGTGAGTCACTAACCTGCTGAGCTCAGCGCTGTGACATCACTGAAGCATCCAATCCAATTAAAATGAATCAAACTGCACTGCAGGTCAATCAGATTCAATTAATACACATTCAGATGTTACTCATGGTCCTGTACTGGACACGAGATTTTCAAATGAAACCAGAACTGATGTGATGTGTAAAAGACTCAATAAATTAAAAACTAAAGTGTCACATTTCTTTGTTTCAGTGGTGGTGTCTGTGTGCAAAACAACGTTTATCAATAAGCTAATATCTCAGCTTTCCTCTGTGAACTGTGGTCAGATGCATCAGTGATGACACTTTGTGAACAATAGAAACAGACTCATGTGTCCTCAGTGTGGTCACCTCAGTCCTGCAGCTGCTCTCAGCCCCTGTGTAAAATCAAAGGTAAAAAACATTGATTTATTTGTTTACATCAATATCAGCAGCCTGTGTTATCCTCAGGAACAAGCACACACATAAAATTCATGTAGTAGTGTTCTCCTGGAGGTGACCCTGGACCTTCAGACGGTCTCTCCACAAAGATAAAACAAAGTGGTGTAAATCAGAGGGACGTCTCTGGTCCCTCTGCAGCAGGGTAGTGTTTCTGTGGCTGTCATCTGACCTCACTGGCTGCATTGTTTGCTGCAGGGCAACAACTGTGTGAGGCCACTGACATGTGAGACTGAAGGCACGCATGTCCTCCATGGTCGGGTGAGCTGAGGGGACAGTTGCACAAAGGACAAGCCAGTGGTTTGCTCATGGGTCATTTACTCCTCAAACTACATGAGAGCTGCTCAGCTGCAGATAAAACAGATACAGGACAAACAGAGCAGGTTGAGGATCACACCATGATGAAATATTGATGGTACATGATGACAGCAGACACTGAGGAGGTTGTATAGACATATATAACATAGACTGGGCTCAGAAAGTTACAATGTGTCGTTGAAGGGTTAAAAGTTTTTCCATTGAACTTAATGAGAGATTATAATCCCTGATCACTGCTGGTTTACAGGGACACACCCAGACACATTCACACAGCATGTTGGACATTTCCACTGTTAACTGTATGTGGGCAACACTTGAATAAACATGAAGAAAAACAGAGTTAGTCAGTGATTGTGTGAGTCACATAGAGTATGAGTTGATGTTGAGTCCCCGTCTGCACCCCAGTCCCAGGGATCTTTGATCCAGATCAGAGTGAGAGGCTGCCGGTTCACTCCATTCATGTCAATGCACGGGTTAAACATGGGGTAGAGAGGGTCTGTGCACTGCAGGCAGAAGGAGTGAAGCAAGGTCATAGCATCAGCATCGTAGAAGGACAGCTCCCCCTTGTGGAGGTTTGCCAGTATGCCCAGCTTCCTGACTCTCTTTGCACATGTCAGCTGCTCCTCCTGGGTGTCGTGACAGGCCAGGTACTGCCCGTCTCCGTGGTAGATGCACCAAGACGTGCTGCTCACTCCCAGACTGGAGCAGCTCTGACTCGCAGCTTGTTGTTTACTGACTGACCCGCTGGTCACACCTATCATCCAGAAGGGTTTGTCCTGGACAGCGACCTCCCAGTAGTGCTGGCCACTTGTAAAGCTCTCCTGAGCCAGGACGCTGTACTGGGAGTCGTACGGTCGACAGCTCGAGGCCCCTCCCGCTGGCTGGCGTCTCCAGTACACCTGTCTTCTGTCTTGGGATATTTCCAGTTTGGGATGTGCTGTTTTGGAGTCTAAAGCAGGAGAGCTTAGATCTGCAAAGAAAGATCTACACTCAGTACAACATGACAGAGATGGTGGAGGTTGCAAAATATTGTAGTCTTTACTAACATGACCACATTCGTGGAAAGTGTTGAGACAGAGACACTGAGAGGTCGTCCACCAGCCTCTCCACTGTCCTCAGCCTCTCAGGGTCACACAGATCCCTGTTCACCTCCTGGATTGGTTCAAAATCCAGAGGATCACTGCAGTAAACAACAACGTGAGTGATGAGGGAGTAAAACTTTGAATCAGAGTCAGCAGTCAACAACATACTCACCAAAGATTCTTGGATGTGATTTGCTGTTGAAAATAAAATGGTCATGGATTACTGTTCATAATCCAGAAAACATCCAGAAACACACGGACAGGAAGTCCACCCACCTGCAGGAAGCACAGGTCGTTAGTTTCCTGGAGCAGTGACTTACTGGAGGCTCTCACTCCGTCGATGTCTTTGATCTGAGCCTCCATGATGCTCCTCTGCACCTCCAGCCACTCCTTCATGTACGTCTCCTCTGCATCTATGATCTGCATCATCAGCCGCTCGTCCCCGTCCAGCACCACGTGGATCCTGCTGTACTTATCTGAGATCCTCTCCCTGTACTCTGCAGCAGACGTCTAGGGAAGAAATACACCATCACACACACACACACACACACACACACACACACACACACACACACACGTTGGGTTGTTTTATTCATTTAACATTTCATGGTTTTACTGAAGATTTTGTGCTTTCATGCAACATTGTGAAGTTTTTATCCAATAATTTACACCCTGTACCTGCTGCAGGGTAAAACATCTCATCACATTGGGTCAGATTGACCCAGCATGTAATTCAATATTTACCCAGTTCTGGGTAAAACAACAACAATTTTTAAGGTTGTACAGGAAAGGATTGTGTATGTAAGAAGACGTTACCACAGTTTGTGTATACAGTGACTCCAGGTCCTTGATGGCGTGCTCTGCCTCACTTCTCCTCTTCAGCAGCTGCTTCATGGTGGTTTCCAACTTGCTCTGAAGACAGAAACATAACAATAAATACCCAACAGAGAAGTACACACACCGTCAGTGTCATTCACCTTGAAGTCCGTGCTGGCTTCGTGGAGTTGAGACGCTTTGTGCTGCTTGTGGACGCCAACCAGGACGCACAGACAGCACACGGGGACCCGGTCGTCCATACAGAACAGCTTCAGCTCATCACGGTGCTCCCTGCACTTCAGAGACAGCGGGTCCCCGGTCACCTCCACCACCGTGTGCTCCCTCAGTGCAGACCTCTGCTGGTGCAGCCGGGCGTGAGCCTGGCACAGCGAGGCGTCACAGGTCAGACAGGTCCTCACTGCCACGGATGGCGTCTCTATGCAGTGGTCGCACTGGATTGTTGGAGATGGTTTAGTGGCAGTTTGTAGATCTGCTGATGGCTTGTTAGTGGTGAAGTCCTTCACTTTGGTCTGAAGGTTCGTGTTTATCTCCAGGCTGAGGTCAAGGGGGAGAAATATCTGACACTCTGGACAGAAGAAAGGGCCCTGGTCAGACACATCTGTCTCCCACACAGTCTGGATGCAGGTGAGACAGAAGTCATGTCCACACTGGAGCGTCACTGGATCCGTGAAGAAATCCTGGCAGACGGGACACTTCAACGTTTCCTCCACGGTCCCCATCGCTCTGCTCGCAGCTGCTGTGGCGCCTCAGTGTGCGCTGTGCTCCCGGCCTCGCACTCATCAATGTTTCATCAGCCTCTCCTGGCAGGTAGACGCCACTCATGTGCCTCATTGTGTCATATTACCACAGATGAGTTGATATGTTCCTGTGGCTGGTTCAAACCTGTGTTTCACCAAAAGGAAATCTGTTTAGTGTGAGAGTTCACTCTTAACTTTGGGAGCAGATAAGATAAGATAAGATAAGATAGAACTTTATTGATCCCACAAATTATGTTGTCACAGCAGCAGGACAGAAACAAAGATAATAGCAGTTAAACAAAGAATGAAAATATAGAAATATAAATGTAACAAAAATGTGCAAAAAACACCAAACAAAACAAAACAAAAAATACAGAACAATATGTAAATGTAATCCATTCATATGAATATATGTATAATTTCCCCAGAAGGAGATAAATAAAGCACTATCTTATCTTATCTTATAGATCAGTGTAAGAAAAAGCAGCGAGTTGTAGTCACTGAGTGAAATGAAACATGACGGTGGAAACAGATACCAGGCAAATGGATGAATGTACCTTTAAAACCAGAAAATTAAGTCAGCACCTTGAAGGCACAAAATGGTTTTACCAAAATATTTTCCTTTAAATGTGACATTATGTCAGTATTATTTCATTATCAAAAATAATTTTCATGCAAATCACAAATAAATTACAAATAAATCATTAAATATATCGTAGCCTACAACATATTTGTGTTTATTTATGTGAAGTGTATATGATAATTATTAATTATAATAATTCTTAAACTACTCTGGTCATCTGCTGCAGTTGGATACAACAACAAAATACTGTGTAAAAATGATCAAATGTTTGGTAACTATTTGGACTATTTATGTTTATTGTCTATAATAATTATTAAACCTCTGCACTCTAAGCCTTTCCGTGACACTACAGATATTTTATTTCTCCCCTCCATCTCTCTTCCGGTGCTTCCTGACTCCGCCCATTAAAGGCTTTTAATTTGCCGACGTAAAAACCTTTAAGTGTACGTCAGCTCCTCAGTACGTACCCGCGTCCCATTATTTGACGCATGCGCCCTTCGTGAATACCTCAGTTTCTGCACTTTCCCAAACAACGTGGGCTGTGGATGTGGCAGTGACTGGCTACGTGTCTCCTGGTCTCACTGCTCTCACACGAGAAACTGTGGTTGGTCTCCTCGCTCAACACCTTGTCAGGTAAGGACTCCTTTTATACATTAATCTGCGTGTTGTCGTAAAACAGCCGTAAAGTGAGTTAGCACATCGTAGTTAAAGCTAGCTAACAGCAGCTAGCGCCAGGTGACAGCAGTGGGCTGAAGCTGCTGCAGTCTGCAGGTCTGCCAGTGTCAGTCACTTTCACTGTATTCATATATATATATATATATTTAATGTGTGTAATATGTACAGTTTATTTATCGGAGTACCCCACAGCTTCTGGACTCCTTGCTGGAGGTTTTCTTTAGCTAAATCAATGCTAACAACACCTTCAGTGGGTCAGTGTGTCAAGTTCAAGTGAAACTTAATGGAGATGAGATCAAGGCCACAGCAGAAAGAAACGTTTGTTATTCATCAGAAACATCTCAAGACATACCAACAATTTGCACAAACAGGAGCACTAACTCATATGTAAAGTTATTAAGTGTGAATATTGCACATAAGTGATTAATTTGTCAATTTGCACATAGTGAGACTCAAAGTATGTTCACTAATGTTCTGATGTGGAGAAAGTATTAAGCAGAGAACCAGTACAATCAGAAATGTATTATTTTAATTATACTTTGTACAATGAAATTAATTTTGGCTTCTTTCCCAAATAAAGATTAAAATATATAAAAAACACTAAACATTCTCAGAAACAGACAACAGTGATGGCAGCAGAAGATATATCTATGGTTTTATATACAGAGAGGTATTTGATGAATTTTAATAAATATTTACAGTTTAATATGACTTTGATAATGTAGGAAACAAACAGTTACATGAGCATCTGCAATGTGATGATAAGAAGGACAAATGAGGACATGATGCAACAAGATTTAATTTGTAGAAATGTAAATTCTGAGAAATAAGGATCAACATCATCGTGCCCTGAAGGATGTTTGTCTTGGATACAGAGCTGCACTGCTGCAAACCTCCATCAGCTGCAGCCATCAAACAATCACAGTCGGAGAATTCAACCACAATTAAGACATGAAGGAATAAAAAACACAGGTAGAGGCTGCTTCCTGGACAATGTGCATGAACGACTCTGCAGTGACAGAGCACATCGCTCCATGGTCTCTGAGAAGAATATAAATGATAAACATTTAACACTAAGAGATTTTAATATAGTATGAATCTATTAAAGCAACTGTAAAAACTCTGTAGTAGCCGTGAGTTATTCCACCGTTGGTCACCTGCCCTGGTCTGTGTCCCTGCCAGAGGTCCTCAGGTGTCGGTGCCATGTTTGCCAGGCTGGCCTCGTGCTCTCGCCTGCCATCCACAGTCCGGCAGTTAAACGTGTGTTCGGTCTCCGTCAGAGCGTTCTCCCAGGCTAAATGTAAGTAACCAGCCAGCCGCTTCATTGGTTATGTGTCCAGTCATCCTCCTGGTGTGTGTATTGAAATGTGTGTTTTATTCCCTGCAGTCCCGTTCCCACGGCCCCATGGGAAGTCGTTCGCCCACCGCAGCGAGTTGAAACAGGCCAAACGCATCGTGGTGAAGCTGGGGAGCGCCGTGGTTACACGAGGAGATGAGTGCGGGCTGGCGCTGGGACGACTGGCCTCCATAGTGGAGCAGGTAATCACACCGATGAGAGAAGAACTCTGCTGATGATGTAATGTGATGAGCCACCTGTCACCTGTCACCTGTGACCTGTGACCTGTCAGGTGGCCATGCTGCAGAACCAAGGCAGGGAGATGATGATCGTCACCAGTGGAGCTGTGGCGTTTGGGAAGCAGCGGCTGAGACACGAGATTCTTCTGTCTCAGAGCGTCCGACAGGCGCTGCACTCGGGACAGAACCAACTCAAAGACATGGTGAATGATAGTCTGTCACACTCCCACTTTACCTACACGCTGAGTCTGAACGTTTGCTAAACCTTCTCTGTTTTTTAGTCGATTCCAGTTTTGGAGGCGAGGGCGTGTGCCGCTGCCGGGCAGAGCGGTCTGATGGCGTTGTACGAAGCCATGTTCACCCAGTACAGCACCTGCACTGCACAAGTACGACCTCCACTGTTCTCACACACTAAGATGTTGACAGCCAATGAAATAAGAGAAGATAGAAGTTTAATAATCCTGAAGGAGGTTCCTGTCAAACGGCTCCAAAATCCAAACATCAGCACAACATGTGCAGGAGGACGAGACTAAGAACCAGCCGATAAACACAAACCTGAAAAACTGCAGTTTTCCAAACATAAGTAGAGCTGTGAACAGGACTGTTACACAGCACCAGTGTAACCAGTGCCAGTGCACTGGGACAAAGACGACACAGTTATTTTGCAGGAGGTGAATTTGAATGATGACATCGCTCGACTCTCTCACTACTTTACTTTTCTCTGCACTTCTCCAGATTCTCGTCACCAACCTGGATTTCCACGACGAGCAGAAGCGACGCAACCTGAACAGCACGCTGCACGAGCTGCTGCGCATGAACATCGTTCCCATCATCAACACCAACGATGCCGTCGTCCCGCCCCCTGTTCCCAACAGTGACCTGCAGGGGGTAAATGTGGGTACTGTGTGACGGGCATGCTGGGAATGATAGGGATGTGGTGCACAGGTGTGATGGTGGATGTCTGAAAGCATGTGCACATGTAAGAAGTATGTCTTCTCATGTTTATCTACCATGTTGGACATGTGGTTTTAGTTTTTTCTTGTCTTTCTGCTGTTTTGATTTGTGCAGCCGTCTGCTGGTGCTGTGTCTGTTTGCAAAGAGGTGAACACATGTTGTTTGTTTTCAGCCCAGTGGGACCAGCAGCCCTGTGTGTTGCATGGTAGCAGCTGATAATCTGTCACTCTACAGTTAAATGTTTTTTCTTTTGGCTTCATGAAATTTGTGTTTGCCCTCCAGGTGATAAGCATCAAAGATAACGACAGCTTGGCTGCACGGCTGGCTGTGGAAATGAAAGCAGACCTTCTGATCGCCCTGTCTGATGTTGAAGGTACAGAAGCAACCACTGATCTGATAATAATTACTTTAATTTTCATATGTGTTTTCTAGGACATGGCAGATCTATCAAAACTTAAAAGAAAGAAAAATGAAGCTGCAAATCTTCATATTCTTTAAGTTGCATCCAGCAAATGTTTTATTTTACACAATAGATTGGCATCAACAGAGGTGTCATTAGTGTATTTAATCTGCTGTTTAGGCCTGTTTGAGTTTGAGCTCTGTCAGACAGTCACATTTGAACAGAGAACCTCACATTTGGACTCGTTTGGTTCTGTGATGGATTAAAACTCAACCCGCCTGCAGGTTTATACGACAGTCCCCCAGGAACAGACGACGCCAAACTTATCGATATATTCTACCCTGGAGACCAGCAGTCCATCACGTACGGCACCAAGTCCAGAGTCGGTAGTGGCGGCATGGAGGCCAAGGTCAGTGTGAGCAGCGGTGTGTTACAGAGTCCATCATCACTCAGTAAAACGTGTGAAGTAAACCACGTCCTGTTGTGTGGCTCAGGTGAAAGCCGCCCTCTGGGCTCTGCAGGGCGGGACTTCTGTCATCATCGCCAACGGGACGCATCCCAAAGTCACGGGTCACGTCATCACGGACATCGTGGAGGGGAAGAAGGTGGGCACCTTCTTCTCTGAAGTGAAACCTGCAGGTACGAGTCAGACGGTCTGGGAGGAACATGTGCCCTCCTGGTGTGGTTGATGTGTGATGTATGTCTCTGCTGACACCACCAGGTCCGACTGTGGAGCAGCAGACAGAGATGGCCCGACATGCAGGACGGACTCTGGCCTCCCTGCTCCCTGAACAGGTCAGGTCCAGGTTCCTCCAGGTCTCCAAGACTCTGAGCTGCTCACATGTGTGTCCTGCTCCTGAAGGATGCAAACGGACATCTGAACATTTTACTGATCCTTTAAACTATATCATTAGTTTTTAAATATAAAGTGTAACTAATGTTTAATTTTTCAATATTTTGCTGTTTTTCTATTTCCTGTCATGAATGTTTTATTTGAATGTATTTGTTTCAGTGTCTTCTGTTGGTTTCTTTTCTGACTCTGTACAACACTGTGTAAGACCAGTGCTCTACAAACATACTCACCTCAGGATGACTTGGTGATTTCCAGCTTAGCTGCAGCACAGTCGTGCATGTTACTGACACACTGCAGGGTTCATTCAAGTTGCACTAAAATATTAAGATGAACTCTGAGCTTTCATGAAGGTGTTTTTAGCTCTGCTCTCTCAGATGCAGTGTTGGTTTCATTCTAACTTTCACAAATCATTGTAAAAAGATGAGCAGAGAGGAAGGAGCAGATCTTCATCTCCATCCTAGTCATTAAAAAACTATCAACAGGAAAACATCCTCAGCAGCAGGATGTGACAGGTCACTGGATTCATTCAGTTTTACCTTGTTGTGTCAGTGGCTGTAGTTATTCTGTGTGTTATAGTGATTTGTGTGTTTGTTTTCAGAGAGGTGAGATCATCTGCTGCCTTGCTGACCTGCTCACAGAGAAGAAGGATGAGATTCTCAGTGCTAACAGGAAGGACATGGAGATGGCCACCGCCTCGGGTACGGAGATCAACTGAAGACCCTGATGACTTTCATCCACAGCTGCATGCACTCCTCAACGTTTGTGTTCCTCTCAGGTCGTTTCTCCCAGCCCCTGATCAACCGCCTGAGTCTGTCTACCGCCAAGCTGAACAGCCTCGCCATCGGCCTGCGACAGCTCGCCGCGTCCTCCAGGGACAGCGTGGGACGTGTGCTGAGGAGGACCAGGGTGGCTAACAACCTGGAGCTGGAACAGATCACCGTCCCCATCGGTGTCCTGCTCGTCATCTTTGAGTCACGTCCTGATTGTCTCCCACAGGTCAGATCCTGGTGCTGGTCCTGTGGATCGGATCCTGGTCAGACGGCACAGGAAGACATGTTTTTACAGATTTTAAAACACTCTGCTGGTCAATATCTGTTTCCAGGTGTCCGCTCTAGCGATCGCCAGTGGAAACGCTTTGCTCCTGAAGGGCGGTAAAGAGGCTTCCCACACCAACAGGATTCTCCATCAGCTCACTCAGGAGGCACTTTCTATTCATGGAGTGGGAGACGCCATTCAGCTGGTGAGTCCTGCATCATCCAGATATCGTAGCATCATGTCTGGTCTTCTCTCATGTATTCAAGTGGACTTTGTGTGGTAGGTGAGCACACGTGAGGAAGTCGAGGATCTGTGCAGACTGGACAAGATGATCGACCTGATCATTCCCAGGGGTTCGTCCCAGCTGGTCCGTGACATTCAGAGAGCAGCTAAGGGCATCCCAGTGCTGGGCCACAGTGAGGGCGTCTGCCACGTCTACATCGACAGCGATGCCAGTATCGACAAAGCCGTGGATGTCGGTAAGTGTTACCTGCATGTAGCTGCTTTATTTTCTTTGCCTGTGGTTTGGTCTCCTCCTTCCTGGGAAACTCACAGCTGTGGAATAATGATACAAACTGTTTCCCTCTAGTCAGAGACTCCAAGTGTGACTACCCTGCAGCCTGCAACGCCATGGAGACCCTCCTCATCCACAGAGACTTACTCCGGACTCCTATATTCGACCAGATCATCGACATGTTGAGAACAGAAGAAGTGAGAACACACACACACACACACACACACACACACACACACACACACACACACACTCGGACTACAAGATGAACTCGGGGGGTGTTTACACTTGTTTTTTTTCAGTCACCTCTGTGTTCACACCTGTATTTAACATGCATCTCCAAACCATCTTGCTGACCACTTGTGTTCATACGTCTCCATGGCAACATCGTGCTTCGTGCAGTTTTCATGTGACTCACCAGAGCAGCAGGTGTTGCTACCAGTACACCAACAGAGAAACAAACTGGTCCCATGTGTCAGGTGAGAGGACACAGTTGTTTATAAGTTGTGAATGAGGACGACATGAAGGAGACTGGACACAAGAAAAGGAGCATTTTCTTTTTCTTTTTTTTTTTTTGTCTCATCTTTTTTGGGGACACATCAGGACAAACACGACAAAAGATACGTGGTCTCATGCTTCACAGACCACCTCCACATGAGGTTTGAGTGACCAGATCTCAGTGTGTCTAGGTGGTCTTTCACACTTCTGATCACCTGAGACTCATCCTAAAACCAAGTGTGAACACCTCCTTTGACTCGTCATTCAGGTTAATAAAGTGCAGCTGTTTGTGATGACATCAGTCTTTTAACAGAACTTTGAATTTGTGCTTTCTCTCAGGTGAAGATTCACGCCGGCCCCCGGTTTGCATCCTATTTAACCTTCAGCCCGTCGGAGGTGAAGTCCCTGAGGACGGAGTATGGAGACCTGGAGTGTTGCATCGAGGTGGTGGACAGCATGCAGGACGCTGTGGACCACATCCACAAATACGGCAGCTCCCACACCGACGTCATCGTTACAGAGAACGAGGAAACGGCCGAGCAGTTCCTGCAGCAGGTGGACAGCGCCTGCGTCTTCTGGAACTCCAGCTCTCGCTTTGCTGATGGATACCGCTTCGGCCTCGGTATGTACAGTCCCAGGATGTCTGTGTTTGTTTACATGGTGTCAGAAATGAGGCAGAAGAGTTGATATTAACACACTTACTTTGTAGGTGCTGAGGTTGGTATCAGCACAGCGCGGATACATGCCAGAGGTCCAGTGGGTTTGGAGGGACTCCTGACCACCAAGTGGGTCCTTCGAGGGGAGGGACACACTGTGGCTGACTTCTCTGAACAAGGCAGTATGAAATACCTCCACGAGAACATCCCTATCCCCCAGGGCAGTTTCAGTTAGGTGCCAAAGAAAGAGCTGCCAACAGGAATCAAGTGAGCAGATGTCAGGTCAGAGTTTATTGAAAGGTTTGTGTCTGCAGGAAGCTTCACCTCGAAGCTGCACAGATCTACAGATACAGAACTTCTGCATGGAGATTGGAGGCTTTTTTTTTTTCATCAGACAACCAAGTTCCCATTTTTGTAAACCTGTGAATTAGTTTTTCTCCTGAGATATTTACTGGTGGTTAAACAACGTATTGTGCTGCTGTTCCCTTTTGTACAGTCTGTGGAACAGTGTGAAACATCATGTGGACATGGACCAAGCTCTTTCCACTGAAAGGTCCTTTTGTAGCAGCACTTAAATAAATCATTGTCCTGACTGTAATTTTCTAATTTATTTTTCTACACACAAACTCTTCATTGTTGTTTTTTCCCCATTTTACTGTCAGTGTAAGTAATCCTGGTCCAGGTTGGTTTTGCTTCCCTCCTCTTTGATAATGTAATAAATATGCTGTACAGTTCTTTAATTGTGACTTTGTGTCTTATCTGTAAATAATTTCCTTGTTGCACAACTGTATTCAGTATGTAAACCAAACAGTAGGAGTAGTAAATGAACATGCACACATGTATAGGTTGGTGGCTTGTAGTATTGAGAGCCCATCAGGATAAAATCAGGCACAAAAAACTCACCATGTGTAGCTTCCACATGCTGAGCCCATGTGATGTCAGAGCACTGGATTTTTCTGATTGGTTGAAATGCTCTGACATCATAGGGGTACATTTAAAATGATGGCTTGGTGGTATTACACTTCAACAGTGGCCTGACTTTTGAGCCCGGGGTGCTTTGTGCATTTCTATTACATCCAGTCTATAAAGGTAACTGAGGTTTTCTCTATTAAGTAACTCCAACACCCTTGAATATTTGGCAGTTTACTATTGTACTTATTTACAAAGACAAACAAAGCAGTGGTTCAAATAAGTTACAATAAAACCTCTCGGTAACACGGATTTCCAGATTTCAGAAAACTACACATCAAATTTCCCACTTCTCCTGAACGCAGCATTGATGACGTGACGCCTGTGGGCGGGGTTTGGTATCGAGCCGTACTCTCCAGGTCAGCTGGAAGCCTCAGCTGTCATCCTCCCGGATAACAAACATGGCTGGAAACAAGTCCTACACGATAGTGGAGTATTTCGGCGGGGATGACGGCTACCGCTGCGGCTACTGTAAGAACCAGATCGGGAACTTCTCCCACGGTGAGTGTGTCACGGAGGAGCAGAGACACGGTGTCACTGGTCGGGCTAACGACCTCCGTCTACTTGCTGGAACAGTCACCGGTTCGAAGGAACACTGGTTATTTAATATCCGCACTGTAATCTTGATGTCACGACATTTAATTATCCCGTGTAAACACACTCCGAGACCAGCAACAAGTGTACTCATTAGTTAACCTAACAACGTTACCTGGTTAGCGTTCGGGTTATTAAGCTAGCTTAGTTTTTAGCCGTTAGCAGGTTTTAGCCTACTTCTGAAACTGAATAGTTAAATTAAATTAGTAAATATAACTTTTTGAAACTGGACGGGAAACTGTTGGGTTACTATTTTATTTGGAGAGAGTATTTGACGCGGTAACTTCAGTGGGTTAGCAGTACACTTGTTAACGTCTACCGGCTACTAGCATTAAGCTAGCTGCTGAAGACTACCGTTACACGCAGGACAGAGCAGGACAGGACAGACCAGGACAGAACAGGACAGGAGACATCAAAGTGTCTCGTTTTTTGTTTCGCATCTTTCGGTTTGTTATTGATCTGTTGTTACATTAACCGTAGGCACGTGATGTTACTTTATGAGTTGTATATACTTTGTTGATGGTTGATTAATCGGCACATACTGAACTGATTAGTTGACCAATCAGATTATGAATCACACAGTTGGCTACTAGCACAAAGTTAGCTTTTGAAGAGTACCGTCACAAGCAGGACAGGACAAACCAGGACAGGAGAAATCAAAGTTTCTCATTTATTGTTTTTTTCTGTGGGTTAACATGTTGTTATTGTGTTGTTACACTTACACATCGTGTATCGTGGGCATGTGAAGTTACTTGATGAGTTGTGTGTATATACTGTTCTGATCATCGATTAATCATCAACTATTGAGACGATTAGCCACCTAGTTATAAATCACAGAATGATTAAATGTCCCTTATTTAGCTCTCAGCTTTTCCATTCCGCCAGAGGTTGTTTAAATGATGAGCTGATTAATAATAAAGAAAAGAAAAAGGGATCCTTCGTTCAGAAATACATCTTTTAATCTCCTACTGCTGATAACAGCTGCTGCTGATACACAAAGGAAATAAACAATGTTACATTTATTCTCCAAGGACAGACTCAGTGTTTAGTGTTGATAGGAACTATGAATAAATAAAACTGCCAGTTTATTCTAAACTATGGAAGCCCTAAAAGGACATGATTAAATACATTTTATCTTTTGCCGTGACATCTCAGTTTTTTTCTTGTTGTCTCTGGAAAACAAACTTTGTTAATAGGATAATTTATCTTGAGAAAACCAAGGATAATTTATCTCATTTTCTGGAGATGACAAATTGATCTCGAGATAACAAATAAATTATCCCATAAACAAAGTTTGTTTTCTTGAGATAACAAGAAAAATAACTCGAGATCTCAAGACAACCACTGAAATTAACTTATCACGGCAAAATGGAGAAAATACAAATGTATGTAATCACGTCCTTTTTGGGCTTCTGTACTAAATAAAGACCAGTAATCCTTTTCTTTGCTGTATTTAGCATCATCACTACTGTATTGTTGACTTGCTGCTGAACTCTGAGCAGAGGTAGGAGGGAACAGGATGTCTCACTCCTTTGGATGTCACGTCTGGGGACAATAGTCCACAATTAAATTTGTCAGTGAGTGTTTGCAGTATTTACTAATCATCAGACACCCTGTTGTATGTAGGGGTTATTTAGTGAACTGTGGGCTGAGCATGACGGTGTGAACTTTGAACATCAGCAGCAGTACTGACATGACACTAAACATGACGTAGAGGTTTCACAACACAATGAAACACAAAACAATATGTTTAAAATGTGTACTGTAAGTCATCTCTCTGATGTTGTTACCATGGCAACATCATCAGATAAAACCAGAGTGGTGCAGTTATTCATTCACTGTGTAGTGAAGTTAAATGGGGACGTGTCCAGGTCCTCATGGTTCAGTTCAAGCTAATGAGAAACCACTGTCTGACCTGGATGTGGGACACACTGAGTTTACTTCTTATCTGGTTTGTTTTAACTGATAACAGCAGTGGACTGAACATTTATTTATTCAAGAGTTCAGTTGTTCTGTGTGTCTGCTGCTGCAACACTTTGATTTCCTTGATCTTGTTGTTGTCATTTGGCCATAAGTGGAAACCAGTAAGAACCAGTCCCAGCACTGGTGGATATAATGTGTGGGACACCAGTGTTATGTTACTTGAGTGTAAGGGAGACACCAGTGTAAATAGTGCAGTGCCAGGACCCCTCCTCATCTCAACAGATGACATGAACCATATGGATCAGGAGGGGTTTGAAAGCTTCGTATCAGAAGAAGAGCTTTCAGCAGAGCTGCAGAAGAACCAGAGGAAAGTTGGACTGTCCAGAAACAACTCAGCTCACATCACAGTTTTTTAAAAAAGGTCTGTGTTTGACACAGAGCTATGTAAGGAGATAGGAAGGGATTTTCTGTGTGGGACAGAATGGTGTCACTGAGTTGAGACAGGGTGACTATAATTAGGGTTCAGGCAGGTCCTAATGCAGTCAATGAGCAGCTGGGCTGAGCGCCCGTAGACGAGAGCCGGGCTCTAATCTAGATCACAGTGGTAATCTGGAGGTTACATCATGTGGGCATGATAGGTTCTGGGAGAAGAGGAAGACTTTACCACACACGTAATTCTCTTAGGATCCAGTGACAGTGTTCACAGGTCGAAGGGTTTTTGTACATACATGTTGAATTTGGCTTTTTAGGTCAGATCCATGATGATCAGATCCATGATGATCAGATCCGTGATGATCAGATCAGTGATGATCAGATCCGTGATGATCAGATCAGTGATGATCAGATCCATGATGATCACCATGATGATCAGATCCGTGATGATCAGATCCGTGATGATCAGATCCGTGATGATCAGATCAGTGATGATCAGATCCATGATGATCCATGATGATCAGATCCGTGATGATCAGATCCGTGATGATCAGATCCGTGATGATCAGATCCGTGATGATCAGATCCATGATGATCAGATCCATGATGATCAGATCA
>OOFC01043568.1:0-12103 GCA_900323345.1 Pseudochromis fuscus | reverse complement strand
ACTGCGTGTGCATTTTTGCAACAGAAGTGCTATGTCCCATTGTTTACCTGGTATTGTCTGCACCTCTCTGGGAAGAACCACGTGGAAATTTAGCCCATCAAAATGTCTGGTTGTTGTGTTTTTTATCTTGTGCAGAGACTCCTTTGTGACTGTGGAAGCTAGCTGTTAGCATTAGCAGCGTTAGCCGCGGTTTTGGTGCATGCCATCAGCCTGTTATCATTTTTATATTGGACACTGGCAGTTTAGATTGTTATGTTATATTAACGAGGCTTGACAACCGAGCTTCATCGTACATAACGTTTTTTATCTCGTCAACACCACAACAACTGTTACCATGACAACCTTCCGTTTATACCCGTCATTAACTACGGGTGCCGGCAAGTGCAAAAGCCTAATACATCACAGTTAAGTTATCTGAGCAGTTCATGTTCATTTCTGTTAAGGCAAAGAAAGTGAAATCAGCACACAATAATACTTACCCTGCCATACAGGTGCAGTTTGCAGTGTGTATATAGTCCTCCACTTTGTTGATAATGCACCAGAGTAGCTTGACAAGCCTTTGCTAGCCGCCATACTTCCGTTGCCACAATGCGCGCGCCTACTTCATTGTTTACAAACAGTAAATGGGTCTATAGTCCCTACATCTTGATCTGAGTGACTTCTTCACGCTGCCTCTCCAGGTTTTAGTGCTTTTATTCACAATCTGCCTTAAAACTGAGCTGATCCATAAATATTAAACAAGATTTCCTAGTAAACAGCTCTGCCTCTGCATGTATTAGACATCAGCACCTCTGGATCAGATATTATTATGTTAATATTTGCATTTAATGAATCTGCAAGTATCTTGTTAAACGAGCCTCCAACATGTCAGTCTGTCTAAAAAGATTCTCACTATGTCATTTTGCAGGAGTTGGAGACTAACGTGTGAACAAACAACACTTCTTCAGCAGCAGCAGTAGCAGCAGCAGGAGGAGGATGCTCTAACTCTATATAATTTCCCAACAGTCTGTCTCCATACTGTAAATCAGCCGCTGAATGTGTCATACTGTCAGTCACAGATGCACAAAACAAGCCATTAGAGCCGAGCACAAAAGGAAGCAGAGACAATAAACAACATTCTTTACATAAAATACAATGATTTGTGTCTGTGGTGGAGCAGGAACACACACATCTGCACACACAGTGCAAATAATGAGGAGGATGACATCACTTCTCTGGATAATCTGCAGGAGATGTAGTGACCTCTGCCTCCACCAAGGTTTACATGTGTACCAAGATTTTCTTTATTGACTTTAATGACATCGATGATATATTTAATCTTTTATTAGGAGCATGTACCACCTCTCCTCCAGTGGTAAAGGTCGAGAGATGCATGAAAGGTGTGTCCCAGTCTCTCCTCTGGTTGGACAGGAGATGGAGGGTGTTGTGTTCTAACCCCATCTAACACCTGCAGGTATTAAACAAAGATTAGTGATGATTGAAGTTACTTTGAAGCAGAGACAACTTGGATGCAATATTGTCACTGCCTTAGTTGAAGGAAAAATATATTTTTTTGATGCATAACGTGCTCATTGTGCACAAGAGGCTGTTCATGGTCTTTACTTTTAAAGCTTTTTGGTTTATTTTAAAAAAAGGTTAAGAAATGATACATAATTTACAACAAAACATTTTTGCAACAGTAAGATAATAAAGAAGTGGGTCAGTTTGACTGTAGGAACCTGCTTTTATTCCAGTACACTAGTTTTTTAAGATGGAGGTGATGGGAGTTTGTGTATTCCTAAATTTTGAGTCTTATTTTGAGATATTTGTTGGAGTTTTGGAGACTGTTGGGGAACATATTAACACTGGGGACAACCTTGGGGTTTTTTTTTGTTTTTTTTCCAAGCACCTAGTCATTTTCATACAGTCCCTAAAGTATCGTGGTCCTTATGAATACAAAAAAATATTCAAAATAGAAACAGCTTCATCTCACTTCACCATTTAAACATTTGTGGTCACCTTGAGAAACACAAGTTATAAAAGAGTTATAAAAATTTCCTTTGCCAGAATTTGTATTTTAAGATTTTATATGATTATAATAATATGCTTCAGTAAAGCCACATAAGAAGCATTTTCATATTGGAGCATGTGAGGGTGGAGCTACATACATTGTTCAAATTTGACAAAAAAGTGGTCGGGAAAATAGTTTAAAAAGTAAATAAATAAATAAAAATAATAAAAAGAAACAATATAAGGACATATGCATAAATCAAGATATAAAAAATAAATTATAGCAAATAATTTTAGGTTTTCTTCTGAAATGCAACAATTTCATAATTTTTTCCTATTTATACATATTTCATTTATATATGTTTAAAAATGTTTTGGTTGAGAATCATGGTGAGGAAGGCAGTTATGTTTGATTAATAATCTCTAATAAATTGAATCCAGATTAATTATTACTGTCTGTTCTTACTCTCTGGAAAAAAAAAACATTTACGTGTATTTTCCACCAGATGGCGCAGTAACATCAATGTGAACTTGTCCAACTGGTGGCAGCGTGTTGTTGATGTTCAGCTCCTTCTACAGGAGCTTTGAAGCAGGAGTTTCCTCTCAGATCAAACAAGAGAAGATCAAAGTAAACTTCCTGAAATGTACAAAGTCTAAACACAGTCATATACGTGTGGATGTTGCTGTATAATTCCTCCCTGTGGACATACCTGTACTTTTCATTCATTCCCTCAGTGGGAAAATTCAGATGAGCCCCAGTTTTCCCTTTTATGGTAACACAGTCATCATCAAAGTTAGTCCGAAACATTATGGTTTTCCTCTGAGTGTTTAACAACGCAGACGTGGCCGCGTCATCCTGAAAATATGTATCAGAAACTGGCAGAGAAACAGTGGTCTTCAGAAATATTTGCAATGCTTTTCATCTTACACACACACACACAGACCAGCCTGACCAACACCTCTCTGCAGGGCGGGAGGCGGGGCTTACAGGGAGGAAGCTTCCCTCCTATTGGCGGACGGGTCGGTCCTGGCGACAGGAGAGAAACTCCAGGAAAACGCTCGGGGCTCGCGCACGGTGTAACGGGACGAGGATACATTTCTGCGCGAGGAGGAAACTTTGTATGGACATGAGGATAATTTGGGATACTTTGTTCTTTCTAGGACGAAAACTGGACTTCTAAAGGAATATTACAAACTCTCACGGCTACAGTTCATTCTTTGAAGTAATTTCCGACCTTAATTAAACATGTCTGAAATTTGAATTTAACTTGCCACACGAATGAATAATGCGCATCGACCGCACAGCTGTCCTTTGAGGAGAGGAGGTGCTCGGTGAAGCCCGCCAATGTTCACCTTTTGTGGACACTTCAAAGCAACCTGTTGAAGTATATATTTATATATATTGTTTATTTTTTCTCCACGAGTAAGAAGAAGAAGAGTAAAAATGGCAGAACACGAAAGCCTGGAGTTTGGAAAGGCAGACTTTGTGCTTTTGGACAACGTTTCAATGGAGGAATTCATGGCTAACCTAAAACTCAGGTGAGCGGTCATTGACCTTTTGAGTGTCTGAAAAAACCCCACTCATGCCCAGGAAAGTGAATATATCGCTGTTTGCATTTTAGCAGGAAATGGGTTGTATTGTGATCCAACAGGTGCCACAAGCTTATTGTGCCAGTGAAATATGAATAAGGAGAACTTGTCAAACTACCCACGGACCGTGTCATTAATGCAAAGTTTGGCAGTGCACCTGACAGCTGATGAGTGGATGTTTGTGGGAGGCAGCCACACAATAAGATACTTGTGTTAAAGTATCGTTCATCCCTTTCTGATCAAACCAGTAATTCCCTTTTCAGATATGCTCCCGTGTGTGTGTGTGTGTGTGTGTGACTCCACCCAGCTGCAGACCGGTTTTCTATCAGCTGTGTTGTCAGTGGCTCGGTGTCAAGCATGATGTCGAGCACAGCTTTGTGAATGAGCAGAAGCAGCAGTGGGGGTAACGTTACGGTTCAGATGCACTGAGGCTGGGAATCAGTTTCCCTCCTCAGCTCCCGTCCTCACCTCTGCCATCTGGGATGAAAGTGCAAGCTGATCCCTAGTGGTGCTTTCTCAGAGGGTTTCGTTGTGCTACTTTCATTAGAGGTGTCAACAGGAGGTTACAAGGACAGCTTTTTACACCAATCAATTTATTGGTCGTTGTAAGAATCATTTTCTTTCATAGCTGAGTCAAATTTTGGGATATTAACACCAGTATTTGACAAATGTGACATAAAGTGGTCCTGAAAATAGTCAAAAAAGAAACAATGTAAGAACATATATGCAAATTAAACCAAAACATAGCACTATTTATGTATTTCTTTTATATGTTTCATTTAAAGTTGGTTCAAAGTCATGGTGAGGAAGCTATTTTTTATGCTTTACTTTGAATTTTTTAACATTTATGTTTGGTTATAATCTATAAGTTGAGTCAAAATGATCCTTAATTAAACTTCAAAGGGGAAATCCACAGGTTTCAATGTTACAACAAATGTTAATACTTTATACGTGACATCACTTGTGCACAATGTAAGAAGTCTAGTAAGTTTATAAATGCTGCAGACATAAAATTAGACAGTATGTTAATCACTATTGTAAACGTACCATCAGTGATGTCTTGTGGGATAAATATTTGGAGGGTTTTCAGGAAGGTGTTTCTTTGAAGCTGCACGGTTTCCTTTCTTTGGTCGACCAGAGTTTCTTCTCCAGCCAAGTGTTTGTGAGTCCTTTCCTGCAGCAGGAGGGCAGATGAGGACAATGGAAACATCCATCCACCTGTTGCTAGCAAGTCCGGTGATGGATGTCAGTGTTGATGCCATGATGTTTGCATTTACACATTCCTTTAACTTGTACGTCTGCAATCTGTCTGAATATTTTGAAGATGCGAACAAAACCTGGATCAATCGCTGCAGTTTGTAACCAGGTGTACGAGCCTGGTTAGCCGCTCTGGTTAACAGCCTCCGTGTAGTTTGTGTGGTGTGAACAGTAGCTGCAGCCGGGAGGACCTGGGAGCACCCAGACAGCACCAGGCCTCATTTTCCCAACTGTCTCAGATTTTCTGTGTGTTTGTTTTCCCTCCAGCGAGACGGCTCGGTCCGGAGGTGGCGTGTGCAGATTGTTATTTGTAGAGGGTGTGACCAGTGCAGAGTGCTTCCTTTTTGCTGCTTTCTCCAGGGTGGGAGTGGAGAGCACACGAAGGAGGGGATCTACTGGTCTGCGTTTGTCCAGTTAGCCAAAACAAGTGGGGCCGGAGCAGGTCTGCACATCTCTCCTGGGTGCAGTGTGGGAACTGAGCCTCAGTCTGAAACCAAATCACAGCTCTGAACACACTTCACCAAATTAATTTATTGGAAAAGTTTTAGGACTTCTGGAGAAGCACTGTGGTTCATCACTTCTTTAGAACTTGTGAAAATCCTCTACAAGTATTTTTATTTGAGTGGGCCGAGCTTTGGTGTGTGTCCCCCAGCCTGAGTGTGTGCTGTGGAGGGGATTTCTGCTCGTGTCGGGCACCTCATCGAGTCCCCCAGCGGCTCCGTGTGAGGGGCGTGATTTGGAAAAGCTTGCTTGTGTTCCCTCGCTGTGGCCAGACTCGGTTGTTCGAGTTGACATTTACTTTGTTTGACTTGAGGTTGAACTGTTGGCCTGCTCCAGAGAGCCTCCCAGTTTCTAAATAGAGCCCGTGAGCAGATGCCCGCTCCTTTGCAGAGATGTCTGCTTGGATAAAAGTTCATGCCAGAGTCCTGTAGGGTCTTGGGAACATTGCCTAAATCAACAGCCAGTAGATAAGAGCTGGACCTAAACTGTGCAGCGGAGGAGAATCTGATTGAAAATGACTCATGGTTGGAAAGTGCAGCGGGTTACAGACTGCAGGAAATTATAGTATCAAATGTGTATTTTTAACCGTGATTACTCTAAATTGATATTTAATTGATGCCCCTGAGGGATGCTACAAATCAGGCAGAGCTGGGGAAGTTTTCCCACTCATGACAGGAATTCATTATCGAATGTCTTGACCCCCTGTACCATCCGCTATAATCTGTTTAAATGCAGGAGAAATGAGGATTATTAGGCTTATAGAGTAAAAACTATAGTAACCCCCAGTCAGCTGTACTCCCACTCCTCCTTGTAACTAAATGTCTTTATAAGGCCTCGTTGTTTAGTCTGTCTCCAGGAATCCAGGAAAACACATCAGCTGTGTTTTTCCAAATAATTAAAGGAGGATTTTTTAAATTCTTGGACCATGTGAGTGTCTGATATCTTGATACTGACTGTCACACCGCGTCTTTGATGAATCAAAAGTGGGCGACAGTCACATGACAGGGTCTGGTTGTTTGTTTTGACGGGTGAAGCTGATATCCACATAGCAAAACACAATCAGTGCCCAAATATGTGCTGTACTGCAGAGTCAGCGTAATACATGATTCAGGCCAAACTGTCCAGATGTGGTGAGCAGCGCTGTGTTCAACCAGGGGCTGAAGATGTGGACTTATCAAGATCCTAAAAGTAAAATATTGTGTTGAACTTCCTCCTGTTTGTTTGACTGTATGAGCCTCTCAGAGTGATTCGACCTTTGACCCCGTCTATGAGGAGTTAAAGAGGACCTTGAACGGGGAGTCTCCAATAATATGCAGCAGGCCAGTGAAGCAGGAAAGCTGGCATTTCCCCTGCCTTTGCTCCTCACGTTTCATTGTTTCCTGCAGCTCCTCTTCGGGGCCACGTGTGCGTGAGATTCAAAAACTGGTGGGATTTTAATCTCAGGTAGCAAAGACACATGCTTGTTAAAGTTAATAGTTCCCAATTCAAGTTGAAACAGTTGCTCTATTTCTGGTGTTTCCTGGATTTGATCATAAAATTGCTCGGCAAATTATTTTCACGTGCCGCTAAAGGAACAATGGTTCTGCTGTTTTTACTGCAGGTAGTGACAACCGGACTGTTTCTGCAAAGTAAACAGAGGCCCTGTTTACACTTGGATTTAAAATGTGTCTCAGGTGATCGGATCACAAGGGGACAGCTGAGACGCATCTGTGTTTAACATGCGTCTTTAAACCGTCGGCACGCTTCTGGTGGAGAGATTCTGTAAACAGTTAGCAACGTTAGCTAAAACAGGACAAGGCAAAGTCATTCAAGGACTGTTGTACATGTACGAGCTGTTCACACTATTTCTGGTGAGAGGACTCAGACATTTACAAATTGCAAGATGAAGGAGCAAGAAAAGCCTCGGTCTCAATCGGACATACTCCCTTCTACGTGCAAAAAACACCAACAAACTCACAGGCTGGGTCAAATTTTCAGCCTGCAGACCACACTCGCAGAGTACGAAGTAAATCAAAGGCACGAAACGTCTTCAGTCTTCAATACGTCCTCTACGAAGCATGCACGATCAACATGTCATTTGTGTCGCGAGGAAATTTCACCTTTACACCCTGCAAGACGAAGCCCTTGCAACTTTGTTTTACCTCTGCGACCTCCACGACTCGCCTGGCTTCAAAAAAACGCTGCGGATTCATAAATTTATGCATCCTGTTGGGATGCAGAGGCTTTCAGTCCTGCATTGATGATGTATTTCCTGTTTTGTCCTTATTGGGGACGCGTAAGGATGCATTAGACTATAAAAGATATGTGGTCACATGCATCCCAGTGATCACATCTTTTCATTTATAGTTGTATTTAGTGCCATCCTCTCGAGACGCATTTTCAAACCCACTCGGGTGGAGTGAGGATTGCCAGAAAGAGTGAGGGTCGTCTTCTCCTGTGAGAGAGGATCCAGTAAATAAACACTTCTTTGAGTCTGTTTCATCCCCTAGGGTCCTTTGATAGTTAAAAGTATTGGCATCCTGCATAGGAACATATTGAGCTCAGGGTATTTTCCTCAGCTAGATCCATCTTTATTTGCTCTTTTCATGCCTTTGTTCGTTGGTCTGCAATAAACCAAAGTCCATGTGCAGAACACACAGTCCTGGCCGACACACTCCTACCCTGCAGCTACGATGAAAACGCCGATAGTGTGCAGCAGATGCCTCTAAGAATATTTAATCCCAACCCGCTTATTAAAGATTTTTCCTCTAAGCGGTGGTCAGTGACTGGAGGAGAAATATTTAGAGATGAATCCTAAGATAGACCGGGTTGTCCTGTTAACTTCCTGCTCATTTTTCCCCAGTAGCGCTTGTCATTGCCAAGACCAGCAGCAACGGAGTACAATTACAATCTTAGGCCCGAGGGTGCAGGATCAGAGGCAGATGACGAGCACATTGTTTCTTTTATTCTCCAGCAGCTAAACGTTCACGAAAACCTCCTTATGTGAGACTGGCACCCTAATCACCAAGTCTCCCCTGAGCTTTCATACGAGGCTCTCTGAGAAACGCCTCGTGGGCCTGGGCCTGCTCCCCAGCGATCCAGCTCTGAAGAGTCCAGTCTCGCCACAAGAATTTCCATACAACCGTCTGTAATCTGAAACACATTACCATCCTTACATAAACAGGGGCTGTGCTTGTGTAGCTTTATTCCCCCTCTAAAATAGGTTTGCCAGCTCTCAGAGACGTCTCATTTGTGGACTGCATGAGTTGGCGGGCGGGGTCAGGAGCAGGCCGTCAAGCTCACACAGCTTCCAAGAGCAGTTTTTATTCTTATTTTTAGTCCTGTTGTGTCATAGTTTCTTGACATTTAAGGGGCCACTGCCTTTATACCTCTTTATGCTGCACAGTCTGCATGTCCTGGTTCGATATGAGGTTTCCTAAGACCTGGAACCAAACCTTCATCGGCTCTACCTGGCTTTTCTGCTTGGTTGCATTATTACCTCGGTGAAGGACATTGTGTTTTGCGTGTGTGTTAGCAACAGTACGGAAAAACTACTGAACAGATGTTGGTGATTTTTAGCGGGGGACATTACCCGAGGGAGAAATTGTTCAATTTTAGGCAACAGCGTCAGTACAGTTGGATTTCTGGAGGTTAGTGCTCTCTGAGTGCTTTTTAATTTATGATCCAAACTTTTGGTAGTGGAGGTCTGAAGCTCCTGAAAACAGCAGGTGATCAGACCTAATTGGATAACTAATGCTTGTTAAGGTGCAATAACAAATAGTGCTGTCAAATGATAAAAATTTGCATCAGGATGCTATGTCGAAGCTGGGCAGAATCCTCAACTAGCGTATGCTTCCTGTTAATGTGGTATTTTAAACAGGAAGTACTTTGGTGAAAACTCCTTCCTGCAGAGTGTGTGTAATACTTTGTGTCGGTCGACTGTCCGTCTTGTTTTTTTTGTACTCACATTTCCATCTTCCCTCTTTATTGGTTGGTTCTTCTTCCTGTCCGTTCCTGTGAATGACATAAACAGGGGTAGCGATACTGCCCCCACCAGTTCCTGTAGGGAACTGCAAGTACACATGACTTTTTCCCTGCTAGTATTTGATTTTACCAATAACAAAAACAATAATACGTCGCATCGACTCTTGGATTTCCACGTGGATTAATTTTTATAATCGACGTAATCGATTATGTCGAATAATCGTTGCAGCCCGAGTATCCACCAAATCTTTGGTGATGTAAAACCAGAGTTCCCCAGTTGTTTCCTCACTGTAGCGCAGGGAGATAGCCACAAAAAAATTTAATTTGATACTAAAAGATAGCTAAAAACTCACGTTATCCTACTTTGAACTAGCTTCAAGAAAGGAAGTCTTGACGGCCAGTGTGGATAGGAATTATTTTAATGTACATACACAGACCTCTCCATTAAATACCATTCAAACTCAAGCTGTCTTCTGTAATTTTTCAGTCTCCTGGAATTTAAAATGATCACCATACGAGACTAATTTTCCCCGTTGCCATTGTTACCGTCTCCGCGGAGGACTTCATGTTGTCAGGCGTCACATGTAAACTGTCTGGCTCATGATTTAACAAGCAACCGCATCCTCTGTCTGCAACATTACCCCCAGACAAAACTTCCCAGAAGCCTTGTTCTCCAACCTACACACACCACACACACACACACACACACACACCTTATCTCCGATCTGAGCCTCACTCACAGAGGAATCAGCTTGCATGCCGTTGTGTTTAGGAATCCCTAATGATGTGTGTGTGGCTCACATGCCTGATGTGTGTGTATGTGTGTGGTGTTTTGTTTTTAAGCATGTGGGTGTTTTCGTTTGTGTACAGTTAGTGTGTCCTGAGCAGCTGTGATGTCATTCCCCACTTCCAGTAGTGCAGTATTGTTGTCACGTCCACCTGTTGGAGCTGTGCCCTGAGCCGCCGTGGGGGTGGACCAGCGTACTCACTTTCACAGCCAGCACCTCACATCACTTTGAAGTAGTGTGGGAGTATTTACTGTCACTACTTTAAACCATTTAAATAATTACTTCATCCAGTTTTTTGTCTACAGATTCAGGTTGGGTTATCATCTCTCAGAACTAGTTTTTACCACATGTGTTTATCTGAGGTGACACAGTGATAGTGTTGTGTTAATTTTACATGTGAAAGGTGCTTTAGATAATTGAAAACAGAGAGCTGGAATAAGAAGTGGTCCTCTATATGGAAAGTTGGAAAGTCTCATATGAAGATCCTCTAACGTGACATCAGCTGTTGGTTTGTGGACATTTTGAAACCAGGAGTTTGGCATTAGACTGTCGCCATGTTGGTTTTTTTGGAGCCAGAAGTGACCATATTTGGATATGAAAGAAGGAGGGAGGAGGTGGGTCTCAGCCTTGAATCCGAGGACACTGACCAGTGTGTTTGAGACTCAAGTTCAGGTCTGGTCTCATTGGAGAACCAGCTGATGAAGCCGATACCGTAATAACAGCCGATAACTTTAAAAATGCCGGCCGATTGCGTAACAACAGCCGCTAACTAAACAATGCCGGCCGATAACGTAATGACAGCCGATAACTCAATGATAGCCAATAACCTAGTAACAGCCGATAACTCAAATGACAGCCGATAACATAATAACAGCCGATAGCTTGATGACGGCCGATAACATAATAACGGGCGATAAATGTAATAACGGCCGATAACTCAATGACAGCCGATAACCGAATAACAGCCGATAACTCGAATGGCAGCCAATAATGTAATAAATTTGCCCTTTTTGAAATGTAATAGGCCAATAACGTAATAAAAGTCCTGAACCAATAAAGTTATAACTTTTGGCTAATAACACAATAATTTATTACGTTATTGACTCAGTTTTCACATTTGCAAAGTTTTTTTCTTTTACCAGGCCAATAACAGCCAATAACGTAATAAATGAGTACGTTATCGGTTCGGGACTTTTATTACGTTATTGGCCTATTACATTTCAAAAAGGGCAAATTATTACATTATTGGCTTCAACACAGGCCCCTAACTAAACTAACCACGCCCCCTTTTTTAAAATCAATATCTTCTTAATTCTGTTCAGGGTCATTAAGAGACTTTTTTGGAGCCAGTATCTAGAGGCCATCTGTGGTATTGCACTTTTTTGTACCTCACTTTTGACACATGTTGCTTCGTCCATTTCTACATCCCATGTATTTGAAACACCCAAACATCACAGAGTAGAGTAGTTTCCAGGGTTACCCTACCAGCCAGTATGCACTTTGTCACAGCCCATAAATCCAACTGACGCTGCCAGAAGCCACGGTGTTGTAGACAGATTACCCAACCTGTCTGTCCAGGAGCCAAATATATTCTGTTTAGGTCATTCATGACAAAGTGAGGCAGCAGCTCCTGGCATTTTAAAGCTGGAACCAGTCAACATTTGTCATTTTTGCTTTAAAACAGACGAACAACGATTCATTTTCTGTTGACTGACTGATTGTTTCAGCTCTGGTGTCGGCCATAATCCCACGTCATCTATCCCAGTCCCACTGCTGTTTTCCTTTGTCCATCTGTCTGTTTTTGTGCTCTTCCCCTCTGTCCTTTTAGCCCTGATAGAAATCATAGTACTTTCCACAAATAGCATGTTGAGTAATGTCTGGTTCTTTTTGGATCGGATCGTTTTTTCTTTTTTCCTCCAACTCTGTTTCTCCAAATCCATCCAGTCATCCCTTTTTCTTTGTAGCCAAACCTGCTGTGATTTTTACATCAGCTGCTGCTGGCCAGTGTGTTAAAG
>OOFC01043566.1:9597-23259 GCA_900323345.1 Pseudochromis fuscus | reverse complement strand
GTAGCAGGTTTATTCTGGTAGTTGGGCTCCGTGGGCCCCGGCAGGCCCCTCAGCTGTTCCGCTGGGTTTGTAATTACCATTTCATTAAGAATGACAGTTTCGGGGGTTGAAGCACCATTTCATCCGGGTCTCGTGGGGAAGGCGCTTGCCAAATTTCCAGTGTGAGTGGCAATTATCTCTCTTCGTGTCTGCAATTCACCATTTTGTACTTAGTGGCTTGACAACGGCTAGGAACATTTTGTTGGAGTAATAATAGGTCTGGGATATTTACACTGTAGCCCACTCAAGCTCAGCTCTCTGAACAGACTGATACGAGCTATCAGAGGAGATAGAAGCAAAATCGAGGAAATACCACGGAGACGAGCACTACACCACTCAGTGTGTGCAGAGGAGAAGATGTGCAGCGCTTTCCAGAAAGCTGCAAAAAAAAAAGAAACCGGATGAGACTTCCAGTTTAATTTGAGGTTTGTTGTTTTACACACCAGGTCATTCACGGGCTAAATAAGTACTCATGCAGTATGTTTTTATTTTGGGTTCAGCCATCAAATGGTTTTCGCTGCTTCTTGTAATGTTTCTCTTTTGGCCACTTGACAAAAATGACTGTTATTCTCAGCGGAGCGACTTGGTTAAACTATAAAAGCCAAAGTGTTACAGTCTCTACAACGAAGGGCGCCACTAAAACGCACCACTTGTGTTATTGTACCACATGAAAAACATCATACATCAATGTATCACTTGCCAAGAGGCTGATCAGAAATCAGTTTAAACTTCACTGTGTACTCAGGAAAAATGTACAATAAGTGCAGCAGCATAAATTCATCCACTTTCCTTGTAAACATCTATCAATTTTACGTGATCTGTGCGACCTTCGTTCTCTTTGAATGCCAACACTTTTATAATTGACTTCTCTTGTCTCTTAATGTACAGCTTCTACATTCGCTCATATTTATGCCAAGACAGGTGCCTGCACATGTGCACTAAAAGGTAGGTTCAGATTTTTAAAAGTATGTTTTTAATAAATGCACGCTCTTATGTGTGATTACAGAATTCTTGATGGCTGCGAATTTTCTGATCCCTTTCTTTTGACGACAATGTTGTGGATGAAATCCAGGATCCTTGTTCCATCAGAGCTGATGTAAGCTTCTGTAAACTGTCACAGTTCATCAGACCTCTGCCACAGTGTCTGAAGTTCACTACAAACTTCACTTTTGCCTCTTTGGTTTTCAGTTTTGGCGACTAGTAATCCCACAACAGTTATACTATTAGTTATGACTAATAACTAAAATTATCATATCGTGCTGTTTTTTAACTAAAATTTTTGAACTCACAGGGGTCACTTTAACAGGAGAATATGCAGCGTATAGTTGTCACTGAATGGATGTTGTGAAGTGAAGAGCAAACAACAGCTTGGACAAGTCAGACCCATGTTGTTGTACTGTGGTTGCTTCGTGGAGTGAGGGTCAGATTTACACCAGGAAAGAACTGGTTTGTACAATATGCTCATCATGTGAGTAATAAGGTGTTCATATGTGTTGTATATAGCCACAATCAAAGGTAGAGTAACATGCAAAAACATGCAATACCACCGACTGGCAGATTCCAATTGACTTCAATTCAAAAATCATCATTTTCAATCCTGAAATACTCAGTCAGTACAGACCTAGTGGTCCATCTGAAAATCTTTTCATCATTAAGGAGATATTAAGCTTCAAAAAGACGAACATTTTGGGGTGTGGTTTCTTTGATTGACAGGTCTGGTCTCCAGTGATGTACAAGTTGTTTGGAGGATCATTCATTTGTGAACTCGAGTCTCATGCACATTGGACAGCGTCCTCAGGTCGAAGGGTCAGATCCGCCTCCTCTGTCCTCCCTTCATATCCAAATATGGTCACTTCTGGTTCCAAAAAAACCAAGATGGCGTCGTTCAAATGCCAAACTCCTGGCTTCACAATAGGAGTCCACAAACCAATGGGTGACCATCACAGTGACTACATCCATCCCCTATATACAGCCTATGGTGGAACAAAGGATCTCTTTGATTTTGAATTGATTGTCTGATTTAAAATAATTTTTTTATCACTCCATTGCCAATATAGTCAGGAGATACTATTATAGAAACCAACAGCTTAAACACGAGTAGCCTAACAAGCTAGTCTCGAAACAAATCGAACGCTTGTGTTTGGGAATGTCTGTGTACATGAATGAAATGGGAGACAGGAAATGTGTGTGTCTATGTGTTTACTCCTCCCTCTTAAGAAAAGAAAAAATGGCAGCCACCAGCCTTGTTGAGTTATAGTGACATGACTCACGCGATGTCTACCGCGAGTGACGGCTGCAGCTCTTTTAATTGCATGTCTACGCTGAATGATGGGATACTTAATTCCTACACATTCCGCACAATTGCTTTTCACACTGGCAGAGGCCTGGGGAGGCAGCCGAGGCTTTCTGTGGCCATATGGAGAGGGAGGCAGAGCCCAGGCTGAGTGATCGGGAGCTTCCCGCCTCGTCCCTGCACCAGACTGGCTGCTATACTGTACCGGAGCTGCACACGGGCACGCCGAGCAGCACGACTAATGAAACACACTCCACACACACACCTCAAACACATACAAATGAGATGTAGTATCAATTTAGGTTCAGTCCCAACACTCTGGGATACATAAGCAAACACATGCTCATCAATAGTCTCTCACTCACACACATGTGGTCAGTAACACACAAGCCCCGACACACACACGTACTGCACACGTTATGTTCTCAGTTACATACACACACAATCTCACAAGTAGAGGACACACACACACACAGAATGCACACACTCACACTTGCACACAGTCAGCTGTATGAAGTGTGTCGACAGTCCTGTCAGCTCATGGTAGCACCATCAGGCTCCCTGCTGTCCTGTGAATGGGTCACTTCTCCTTCCCCTTCATCTCTCTTATCGCTCCGTCACATCGACTGTTTTCTGTTGAGTCTGGGGTAAGAATAGTGCTCTGGTGATACGGTAGCTGTGCAGTAACACTCTGACCCCAGCTTTACTCAGACTGGATCCTCAAAGGCTTCGAGGAACACGCTCTGCCGACATGTATGTGTGCACTTACTGCATCGTGTTGGCTGTAATGATCAAAGCTTGTCTGTTTGGATTTATTATTTTAATAACGTTTGCAGAGGAGCTTGTGTTTTCACCTGTGTTGGTTTGTTGCTCTAAATAAATTATGGAAAAACTAATTTAGATTAAATTTTATTTCACCAGATCAGGGGATGAGTTTCTGTCTGAAAAAACATAAATAAATTAAAAAATGCTTTAACAAGATGGTGTCACCATTTCACCAAAAGGGCGTCCAGTCTATAACATCGGCACTGCTGGATTATGCCTGGTGGAGGTTTGCGCTCTCTGAGTGCTTTCCAGGATATGTAGGCGGGACTAAAATTTGGAATTTGATTGGACCATGGGTCATATAGTCTACTGTGGTGCAGTGGTTAGCTACTGTGTAAAGAAAGCTGCCACAGTTAGGCTGTGTCCGAATGTCCAAACTATTCCCTAACCCCTCGTTTGCTATATAGTGCCGAGCTACACAGTGAGCTATATAGTGCTCTGAATCAGCTGGCGATTCGGACACGAAGCCCCCTACTTTCTCCTGGCATCGGATCATGTGACCACCAGCGGTCACCATGGTAACCAGGCCACTACGGCTCAAGAAAAATATAAACCCAAAAGAAAAACCCAATTATCTATGTGAATTTGCTCAGTGATATTGCATTTCATTATTTCCTTGTTGTTTTTATATTCAATAATTAAAAAAAAAAAAAAAAAATCTCTACATTTATCAATCCTCTTTGATGTTCGCGGCGCGCCACTCGACCCCTTATGCGGCATCCTCCGTCGCTGAAATGGCACCAGTTTTGAATTTTTCGGTGTTTTTGCTGACCCTAATTCAACTTTTGATCATAAAAATTAGACACATTTATATGCCATCTCTCCCTGCCCCACATCGCACTGCTCCCGGTCCGCCATCTTGTCTAGTGACCATCGGTGCTCACTATTTTTCAAGACGCATTGTGGGAAAATTTGAGTGCACTGCTTTTTTCGGCTTAAGCAATTCGTACACGACTGGAAATGGCGTAACTCCCTATATAGTGCTCTAGGTAGGGAATAGTGTGGACATTCAGACACAGCCTCAGAATTTAAAAGTAAAAAATAAACAGTGAAATAATTGTCAGGGAATAAACATTCAAAAAACAGATTTATTCAGTCTTTGTTTTTTATCATGAACAAAACTTTTTTTTTGGTTTAGCATATTAGCTTTAGTTAAAAGATACTAACGAGCAACAAAGCAAGTCCAGCTGAGATTGTTCTAACATCATTAATTCTAAAGATATGTGACAAACTGAAATCTGGCCAGATGATGGCGCTTCATAAAGTTTCATGGGCTGGTCCAGTTAGTGTGACGACACTGTGACATCACACAGAAACTGTCCTGCTTTCCCCCATAGGGGTCCAACTAGAGACTGGTTGTAAAGAGCGGTGAAGAATATCGGCGCAATCATCAAAACGATTCTTTCTCCATGAAAATGTATCTGATAATTACTGGAAACATACTGAATGTCAGTGTAAGTATTATCTATTGGCAGAATGAATGCAGGTACACTGGGAGTGGCCTCAGATGTAGCGGTTAAATGTCAGCTTCAAGAACAGCCAGGAGTGCTGTTTATTGATGTGACCCTGGAAATACCTTGGCTCCCACAGACCCCAACATGCCCCCGTGCATGCAAAATAAGGCCGGAGAGAGAGACATATAGTATATATTGAGAAAGACAGAGAGCCTGCTAATGCATTTAGTGGCCAGGCCTCGTTTAAGAAAAGCCCTTAATGACTTTAATTGATCTTTATTAGCTTCAATTAGAAAGGGACACTGGGGAGGAAGCAAGGTTGCGATTCCTGCAGACAGTTCAGAGGAGGTGAGCGGGATCGCAGCGAGGATGGAAAAACAACAGGAAAGATGCAGGGAATTGTTTCCAGCTGAAGAAAAAGGCGTTAAACACGAGTCACATGACAGTGGAGTTATGAGTAACAGCTTTGGAGACCTGTCATCCTGCGACACTGTCGCAGTGTATGGTATGGTGAGTGACATCACCACGTTACACTGTGCTCGTAGGTGATAATTATCTTCTAACACCTCATGCAGCTCATAAAGGACTAGCTGAGAATTATGATCAGACCACACTATGACTCTGTGTATGACCAAAACAGTCATGCAAAGGAGACTGTGTGTGCCAATCCAGACACGGTGGAGAGAAAAGGATGAACACACAAATATACAGTGTGAACTTGCTCTGTATCCATCTCACAATAACAGGCGGCTCATAGGAGTCATAAAAAAATATCTTCAGTGACAAGAACAACAGGCAGTCCTGCAACAGATGGTGTGAACCCCACAGAGACCTGATCTCAACATCATGGAGTCAGTCTGAGGGAAAACTGTAGCAACGTCTCCAAGATGGTGGGAACAACCATTATTTAAAAAAAAAACTAAACTGTGAGTAAATGTAGCAAACGGAGAATTAGGTAAAGATGAAGCGCAGTTATGACAAAAATCTATACACAACTAAACACAAACCCACCAACCAAATGACTGAGACACATTTTTGTGAAGCCACCGTTTGGTGAACATCTGATCGATGCCGTCACTGCACAATAGACAGATGGAAGTCAATGAATGTTAGAGAAACTGAGAAATAAAAGACTTCAATATGAATTTAGTGTTTGTATCTGGTAGTTTTCCAAATTTAAAGATTACAGCAGAAACCAGACGGGTGGCTGCGGAAGAAAAAAACCTAACAAATAAAATCCTATTTTCTCCAGGATTATTTTACATGGATTACAAATAGAGAAACTGCTGGTTTTGTATCTTCTTCTTCATCTAAACTCATATTCACTTGTGTATATTTGAAAGAATAAAATCCTTTGCAAAGATTTTTTTTTTAAATTATGTATTGAAGAGCGCTTTTATTTTCTTGAAATCATTCTGGCATTTCTTTACTTCCTGTAACACCCACACTGTACCACTCATTCTTGACTCAGGGATTTGAAGTCATCCTGAAATGAGAAATCTCTTTAGATCACATCTCATATTGTTCACTTATGTAACAATGAAAAACAAATTACAAAAATTCTGTTTATATTTTAAAATCAAAGTTCAATCACTTGTACTTCCTGGCAAAAAGAAACTATCACGTGACATTTGACTTCCTGCCCAGATTTCAACCAATAGTATCATTCCATCCACCTGTCAATCAATCGGCTGTTAGTTCAGATTACCACCAGGAAGTAGTAGTAATCAGTAGTAGGTTGGAACAGTATTGTTAACTAGCATGTAGTGCTAATGTCATCTAGTTAAATAGTATCTAGGTTATCTGCTAACCTTAGCTAGCTAGCTGTGGTGTTTTGTTGTGTTTCAATGGTCCAATAAAACTGCTCCAAACATTCTGTCCCGCCTACATGTCCTGAAATAAACAATACAAAGACACATGTGCACTATTTGGTATCATGCACACAACATAAAAACACCTTAAATATCTGTAATGAAAAACAATGACAGCAACTTTATTATACAAATAAAAATGCGTATAAACCAAACCCAGTGTGGCCAGTTTGGGAGTAAAAGCCCCCTCCAATCCTCCCAGTCCCTCACGCAGTCCACCATCCATGGCCTCCTCTCCCTAGTGCTGTGTTTGTGTTTCCAGAGGGAGCCGGCTGACCCCTGACCCCGGGCTAATGAGAGCGATAACGAGGATTAAAAGGGGGTGACTGGAAGGTGTCTGAGAGTGGGGTTTAAACAATTACACTGGGCTGCCAACATGCCTTTCTTCATGACTCAGGAAATTACAGTCTCCCTCTCTTTCTCCCCCACTCACTCTTTCAGTCGGCACACAAAAGAAAGGGCTTATGGAAAATAATAAATTATCTCGGGGCCACGTTAACTTGGATGTAAATCGCCGGGCAATTATGTTTTAATAGCCCTTTAAGAGAATGAGTAATTGGGTTGACACTACTGGGGTTGATCAGGCTCACCCATCTCTCTCCCTTTGTGCCCACTGGAGGAGAGCTGTGGGTCTGAGAGTCGGTCAGCTTGCAGCACGACTGCAGTAATGTTAGTCAGCCTGTGGAACGCTGTTAAAGTCATATCACACCATCCAGATGACTGTTTTCATTAGGCTAAAATTAGACCTGCTTCTGTGGTAAACCAAGCATCATCTGTATCTGTTTAAGTCTTTGGGGTTTTATGTTTTTGTTCTGTGCTTCTTAGAGATCACCTTATTCTTAGGGTTTTCTCCTAATTAAGATTTTCTTTTCATACGTGGTGTTTATTCTCTAAGAAACCCTTGTGGCGATCTGCAGCTTACAATCCAATCCCTTCTGTTTATGTCAAGTTTTATAATTAGCATTGGTGTAAGAAGAGATATCTGTATCTACACCCATCTATTTACAAAAATATCTGTGTACAGATTCAAACCTGAAGAGGAAGATGTTCAGAAGAGTTTTTGAAAATGTTTTTTGTATTGTTCTTAATGCCTCAGTCTCAGTGAACTGAGACGCTGACACTGTGGCCAGAGCTCACTGGGGCATATAACACTCACACACATCCAAGACATACATGCTGATTAACAGACATTACCAACGTCCTCTTCTGCTTTGTATTCAATATTTGTCATGCAACTGTATGCTAATGTTTTGCCAAGGTTTTTTTGGGTACCCATAACTGAGCTCCCCCGAGGACCCTAGTTCTTGAGATTACTGTTTTCCCCCTCTTCTCTCCTACTGTTTCCTCCCCTCTCTGTAAACATGGCGGGTGTGTCTCCTGTTGCAGCGTGGCCACTCCTCCTTAAGTCGGGGAAACTTAAATTTTGTTTTCTCTGTATGGAAAATGACAATAAAGTAAAGTATATTTGTATATACAGTACAAATTTAAATGGTTACAGATACACAGAAGTGAAATTTGAAATCTCTACCAGAATTACCGTATTTTCCGGACTATTTAGCACACCTGTCTATAAGCCGCTATTGAATTTATTTCATGTGGGCCGCTCTGACCAGGTCTGATGTGACGAGGATAAATGTATCGGCGACACGGAGCTTGCTAGCTTGTAAAAAGCTAACTAGCTTCGTGCCGCCAATACTGAGCCACACCGGTGTTTATGCTACAGGGTTCAAAACGTTGGAAAAAAGTAGCAGCTTATAGGCCGGAAAATACGGTACGTACAGTGGTATTTGAGACACACTTCCAAAAAAGAAGAAATTAAGTCTAAACTAAGTCAAGTTAAATGCATCTGAACAGTAATGGTTACAGGTAGAAGTAAATGCAATTATTACATAGAGAGGTGGTAACAATGTGAAAACACAAAGGCAACATTGTAGCAAACTAGGTAGCAGGATTTTTTTTTATTAATAACTGAGGGTTCAAGAAAGAAAATAGGAGGAAAAAACAGTTTTTTCCATAATGTTGGGGTTATTCATGTAGTGGAAGAAGGTCCAGATGTATATAAAACTAAAAACTGTTGATAAAGTCATATCTCTGTTTACTGTCAAGTTAAAATCACAAAATGACAACTGTGAATCATCAGCTTGTCTGAGTTTGTCACTGCTCAGTAATTAAACCTGTGAAGCTGTTGAATATGAAGAGCTGAATAACAAACAAAAAACTATTTACAGCATGTTTATGTGTGTACCTTTAGCACAGGGGTCTCCAACATTTTTTGCACCACGGACCAGTTTAATGTAGGCATTAATTTCACGGACCAGCCTTCAAGGTGTGGCAGATAAACACTGCAAAAATAAAATAACATGACCGGCATAAAAAACTGAATATTTCCTCTTTGCAAAGAAGCTCTCCAAAGACATTTGTTTTTTGCTCATTGTTGCTAGTTTACGAACTTATATCTGATCACATGACCGAGACAAGTGTATTGACGTGTGGAGAGCACAGACGAAGGAGAGAATCCGGTCGCTTTTCAAAATAAAACGTCTTTCAGACTCTAATAATCAATATAATGGAAATTATATAAATTATTTATTCTTTCTGTGCAGCCCGGTAACAAATGCCTCATGGACCGGTACCAGTCCCCGGCCCGGTGGTTGGAGACCACTGCTTTAGCATATATGTAGCTACTTTGGTCACATGCTGTTAAATATGCATCATGAACGTGAAGCTGCTTTGGCTACGAGGAGTTGCACTGTGATGACAATAAATCTGACTTGTATGTAAATAAAGATCCCGACATCACTACAGGGTGATGTTAATTTGAGTTAAGAACCAGAGGAAGTTACATCCATGTCAACAACTTGTAAAGGTCTGGATGTGGATGGTGGTCTGTTTGTGTCTGTGTAAAATAGTGACAAAATGTGAGATGAGATTTCCCGTCACTATAATCGACTTCACCAACACACACACGCACACACACACACACACACACACACACACACAGGTGAGCAGGCCCCCGACCAGCTCCCTTCGAACTCTGACCTCTGGCCTCGGGAGTGTGACCTGTGGGTGATTGGCATGTGTCTTGATGTGGTCACCTCTGGGGGGGATCGAGGAGGCTGGATCAATACACGGAGAGAAAAGATCACAACAGGCCAAACCTGGTGAGTCGAGAACCACCAAATGAGACTGGAACAACACAAACAGCAGGGGGAAGGAGGAGAGGGGAAAATCACAGAGGAAAAAAAAGAGGATACCAAAAAAAAAAAAAGAGGAAAAAAAATAGTGATAGAGATCTGATGCAAGGCCGAGTCTGACACAGAAGAAGGAAATAATCAAAAACCTCGGCAGGATGTCGGACCTTACTGCAATGAACAAGCAAATGGTGGGATGAACCTGTATTTATCTCCTCGTACTTTCATCTCGGGAGGAAGACAAACGGGGTAAGAAATTGATCAGATGAGCATCTGTTAGGCTTGGCAACAGTCACAAGTCTGCAGAGACGGATTTTAAACCCCATTTTTCAATCTCATCTCCATTACTGTCAACGCTGTACAGACACTGAAAGGACTGTGCCACAGTAAAAAGGAGAAAAAGAGCTGTATATGCAAATACCTCAGCCTGTTAGTGCTTCCTTGTTAGACAGAGCTCCTCTCAGTGTTACAGCTGCAGGAAGGGCTTGACATGGACAATTTGTGCAGTGGATTTCTGCAGAAGTAATGAAGTTACAGAGTGAAAAGTTTTCCTTTGATGATACCTCTTGTTATTTAAAAATTAAAGGGCTATCTATATCCAAGTAAAGGCCCTTTACAGAATCATAATAGAGGTCAACTAATATGGGTTTCTTGAAGGCCAACATTTTAGTGCTGCTGGTGAGACTGTTCAACTGTCCGTCAGCGGGTCCCACTGTGCCACCTTAAACTATTTTAGTGTAGTCAGGTGTACAGTAACATGGGTCTTCTGTTAAAACTGTGTCTTTGTCCTCAGACGCTAAATATTTCTGGTCATACCCACCACACTGTACAAACTCTCCATTCCAATTAAATGTTTGCAGATTGGTCCCTGTTAGTGTCTTATTATATTATCATGTCATTGGGTGCTTCAGGTTTTTATCTGCCATTTGGACAATTTGCCTTATAACAATTCATTATATTTATGTCCTCCAAGGAAGTTATGTTTTCACTTCTGATTGCTAACCACACTACAAAAACAAAATCCTTGAGGTGCAGATCAGAGGATGAGATGCTGTCCAAAAAAAAATCCAGAAATCCCAGACAATCCCCATCTCTTGTAATGGGAAAAATCTTTATCAAGACAGTGTTGCTATTTCACCACCAGGGGGCCACAGTGTTCAGTCTGCTGCATCAGTACAGCTGCATGATGTCCTGGTTTGTGCTCTCTGGGTGCTTTCCAGTTTACAGATAAAGCCTGTTTTGTATTTAACATCTTAATGTGAAAGTAACTTCGATAGTAATTACAGCTACAGGAAAACATAGAGAAGTAAAAAGTACAGAGTAGAGTGGCAGTGTAAATACTCAGATGAAGTAAATATCACTCAAAAGGATATTTACTGTAGAGCACTTAAGCAGATGTCTACTTATCAGACATGATTTTTGATTTTATAAAAGTTTACATGAGGACATTTCTTTTTGCTGAGCTGATTATCCATCCATCTCCTATACCCACTTGTCCAGTACAGTAGGTCACAGGGGGACTGGAGCAGCTCCCAGCTGGCACTGGGCGAGAGGCTTAATACAACCTAGACCAATCACAAGGCTTATACAGAGACAAACACCATGTATGCTCAGGCTCAGACCAGCAGTGAATTTAGATTAACAGTGAGAAAACTCCACACAAAGGGGCCCAGCTGAGATTTGAACCCACAACCGTCTTCGTTTGAGGCGAGGCTACTAACCACTGCAGGGTTTATGATCATAATTAATCTGTTTGCTTGTGCATTGCCAGATTATGTTGCAGCATGTGAAAGATGGTCCATGTTGCTTTGTTTACTCTCACTGTGACTGTGACTGAAGTTTGTCACATTTAGCTCTGCTGCCCTGAAGAGAGGTTGGATCCATTCCTGCCTCCACACTGACATCAGTCCTAACACACTTTTAACCATGTTACAATATTGTAATAACCCTGATATCTCATTACTACACCACCACAGTTATAATAATGTGGCTCCATATGAACATCTTTCTCATGAGTTTGGACCAGCCTGTAAAAGAGCATCTGTGATGTTCTTGCCTGAATTTAAACCTCTACACCACATTTCAGCTCATTTCTAAGGGAAACCTCAACTCTACAGGACATCAGGACCACTTGATGTGTTAATGAAAAATAATCACAAACATTGCAGGAGACAGAGATGGTATTTGACATTATCATCATTTATATCAAGAGGATAAGTTCATGAAAAGTGTTGCTGCTTCCTGTTGCTGCAGACGTTATAAAAGACGAGCTTTTACCATATCAAAGTTCATCATGCAGATAGTTGATAAAGGGCCTTAATGCACTCACAAGGACTTCTATAGTCTGTGTGATGGAGCACCTGATTGTGTGTCTGTACATTTCAAAGTGTGTCAGTGTGTATCCTGTTTCCCTGCCTCCCTTCCTCTGGGTGTTTCTCACTGAGGCTCTTTTATTCCCTCCTGAGCAGCTCCGTCACCCATGTCGCCGGGGGACAAGGAGAACGTGGCGTTTTCCCTGGATCAAAAATTTACGAGCAATTAAAAGGCGGCCGACGCCCGGCATCCATCAGCCCTGCGTGCTGCTGCCAGGCTGGGTGAGGGGGACTCGCAGTAAACCACAGGCTATATACTTTTATATCTGTTTTCCCTCCAAAGAGGGAAGGTTATGACAAAATTATGTTTTACTGTTCCTGGTTTCCAGCGCGATGTACACATCTTTCATGGAGCGGGCTTGTTGGAGGTCAGAGCCCCGGGAAGGGAGGCACAGATAAAGAAATATGTGCCTGTGTAAAAGTGTGTGTTTTGTTTATGTTGGGTGATTTTCTCACCGTGACAGGGGCCTTTAACACAATGGGAATAACATAGTATCTGCTCTTCTGGTCGATCAGTTACTGAGGGAAGAGTGACCTAATTACTCTGTTGTTTATTACTGCACAGCTCTGATTTATGACCCTATGCTGATGTAATTTCAACACTGAGTCTTCCTCTTCAATAATGGCAGCGAGACGCATTTTTGTTGTATCCAAACACGCAGACACACACGCACTCGTGCACTATGATCCATTGCGACACACCTAATACACAAAAAAGCATGCAAACCCTCATACATCAACGCAGTCACTCTTTCACTTTTTCTGGCTGCTCGCGACAGGCCCAGACTCATTTGCATCCTTAATTGTGTTGTAATGTACTTTTAATTTGAAAATGGAGGCAATTAATTATTTTGATATGGAACAAAATGCCGCAAATGTAAACATTCTAATAGTTCTCGGTGAACGGAGAATCATTTTTCAAAAGAGGGATTGAATCCTATCTCATTTTTTAACGCCATAACAGTTTTTTTTTTTTTAAAGATACCACTTCGCCACTCATGCATTCTCCTTGATATTCACTTTGTTTTTGCAGCGAGGGCAGCGTTTGCTTTGATCTATTCCTCCACTGTTATTTTCCATCTAAATCTCCCACAGGATAATTACTGTAGTTTCACCTATGCTATCAGAAGAGATTAAATGAAATTAAGCCTGTTTGGACGCTCTGCTTCTCCTGCGTACGTCATCCCCCTGGTGCAGAGCCCGCTAACACCACACTCTCCACTTTCTATTTCTGGGTTAGAGAGGCTTCAAGTGGAGATGTGAATCGCAGATTAATTTTTTTTTTTTTTTCCTCCCTCCGCCGACCATGTGATCAATAGGTGTCAGTGTTCAAAGGATACAGAGCAACGCCAGAGGAGAGGAGAGGAGAGGAGGAAAAGAAGGAGATGCATTTGTAGAGACCCTGGAAAAACTGACACTTTCCCTCCCTCAGCCTGATAAACTCACCGCAGAGAGGAACAGGATGGATGCATGTTATTTTTTTCCCCTTTTTCCACCCATCTCCATCACCTCTTCTCCCTCATTCCCTTTCTCTCTCCTCTCTCTAACACACACTGTTATATCTCTATCCTCCACCCAACCACCACCACCCACCACCCATCACCCAACCATCCACCC
>OOFC01043565.1:0-15000 GCA_900323345.1 Pseudochromis fuscus | reverse complement strand
AAAATGCAAACATGCAAACTCCAAACAGAAAGACCCCAGCTGAGGTTTGAACCCAGAACCTTCCTGTGTCTTACAATCCTTACATCTAGATGCATTTAAAATTAGCTTGACAAACAGTCCCAGTAATTTCATTAGGTACATTTAACCATCATCCATCTTCTATACCCACTTATCCAGTCGAGCCGTAGGGGGCTGGAGCCTATCCCAGCTGGCAGTGGGTATGAAATGATGTACACCCTGGACAGGTCCAATCGCTCATTAAAACATGTGATTAACGTGTGTTTGGGAAAACAAGATAATACAATGATACAATATTATTAAGTGTAATATAAATTAAAAATCTGAGGAGTTGTTTCAACTATATGCACTCTCAAAACATAAGATCAGTCCAACTAGAAAGCAATAAAACCTCATTTGAGTCCCTCACTAAATACAGTAAACAGTGTTTTATGTAACTTCCTCCTTGTTACATCTAATCAAGTGTATTCCATATTTTCCAACAGCAACAAATGCAGGGCACTCTGACTTTCCTCCTCATCCCAAGCTCCCAGATTAAACCTGCCGCACACAGACAGACCGTGGTAAGTCTCTAATGATAGTGATGTGTGTGTTTGCATGAGACCGTCTTTCTGTCTGCATGCATGCAACAGCAACCTTGACACTTTAAACCCTGTCCTCAGATGCACGTACGAGCTTACTTCGACTACGACCCCTCTGATGACCCCTTCGTGCCGTGTCGGGAGCTGGGCCTGTCCTTCCAGAAGGGAGATATACTCCACGTTATCAGCCAGGACGACCCCAACTGGTGGCAGGCCTACAGGGACGGAGATGAGGACAACCAGCCCCTAGCTGGACTTGTTCCAGGTACGAGTCAGACCACAGCTGAATATCAATAGGTAGGGTTTTTTTTTTTTTCCTTCACAAGGGCGACAACAACTACAAGGACATACTGCTACACATACATATAAAAAAAAATAAAAATCTAGAAACATAATTTAACATTATTGTAAAATTTACTGTGTTTTTATTTGTGGTACTTTTCTTGACACAAATGACATGTTGTACATAATGCACATGTATGTAAGTTAGTGTTTACATATATGAGATGATGAATAATGATTTCAAGTTTAATGTTATTATACTAAGATTGATCATAACCACTAGCCTTATTGTCTCTTTTCTATTATGAAGACATTATTTTCTGATATTTCCTACATGATCCAACTCATTTTTAATCTTTTTTGTTTTGTTCTTTGTCAAAATCCTCTTTAAAAAAAATCAAAATCAAAAATCCCTTAACCTACAGCAGCCTTGTTCAGTCATTCATCAGTGGAGCTGCCAGAAAGAAGGCAAATTGCAGAGTTAATCAGTCTGTCGTACATGATGGATACACACTGGCAGGACAGTAACTGCGCAAATTACATTTGACAAAAAATATATTTGCTTTTCTAAAATAGCAAATTAGTAAAACAAAAAACAAAAAAAATCCACAATGAGTCAAATCAAAAGAGAAATAATTCATGTCAGTGTATAAATGATTCAGCTGCATAGGACAGCTTCTCATAATGTATTGACAAACCAGTGATTTAGTAGTATCTTGTAGTATCTGGAAACCCAGTCACAGAGGAGTACTTCGAAAGTGACTAATAACTAACCTGGCACGAGTATCCTGGCAGGAGTCGCCACCCATCTGGCACGTCAAGGAGATTAAAACAAACACTTAAGAATTATTTGTGATTACTTTCTGACCAAAGCCTGTTGTGGCTGGAAGAAAATGAGGTTAAGTACTGGAAATGGAAAGTGGGCCATCAAAGTGTTCACATGGCAGTGGAAAACAAGACCTGAAGAAACTTTGGACTTACTGTGTTGGTGGTTTTTATGTCTTAGTGCAGCAGTCCAGTCCAGGCAGGGTTTAAACCTATCTATTTGAATTGTGTATTCATATGAAATATTGATGTTTTTCTTTTATTCAGGTAAAAGCTTCCAGCAGCAGAGAGAGACCTTAAAGAAAACTATAACAGACCGAAGTCGAGAGCACCAAGGTGAACACAGATCTCTGAAGAAAAAAGATCTAATACAAATATTTTACATCCACTTTGAAATTAAAAAGTGTGAAATGTTAATCTGCCTTTTTAAAGCGTCTTTTTCTTTCAATCACATGTTCAGGAAAGCTCTGGTATGCAAAGAAAGGCAAGAAACAGAGGAAGAAGAGCACACCGAACTTCAGCAAAAACACTGGTAAGACTTTGTTTCTCGTCTCTCGGTGATGTGAGAAATGAGCTGGTTCAGAAGTGTCCTCCATCGACATACTTAACCCACCGTCGCTCCTCATTTCCCACCAGTGAAAGGCCCCGTCCACACACGGGGGCAGCTACCGAGCGTCCACACATTGTCAGCATTAACCTCGCACGTTAGCTGGAGTTGACACATCTCGTCTTTCTCACAGCAGCTTGTCCAGACTCGGTGTGTCACAGGCCAGATTAGTCCTGTCGACGCAGACGGGATCAGAGGAGGCACCAACAGGTGCCCAGCAGGTGCCTAAATGGCTTGGAGGAACCTGCAGCGTTACACATAGAAACACACATATATGCTAAGACTGACCCACATGTGGTTCTAGTGAAACTGCTCAGTTGAGGGTCAGCTGTGACACGGCCGCCTCCGCAGAGAGGTCAAAGGTCAGAGGTAGTTACAGAACAGCAGCCCAAGAGCTCAGTGTAATTTGGTATGTAGGTCAGGCATCTTCCACTGAACCCCTCCCACTCTGTGCCCTCAGACTACGATGACATCCTGACCTATGAGGAGATGTCCCTGTATCACCAGCCGGCCAATCGCAAACGGCCCATAGCTCTGATTGGTCCGACAAACAGCGGTCACGACGAGCTGCGTCGGCGGCTCCTGTCCATTGAACCGGAGAGGTTTGCTGTCGCTGTTCCACGTAAGTCCACATGTCACCGAGTCAACAGGACACAAACAGCAACAAGTAACCGACCTGGGATTCAGTAAAGACTTCAAATCATCTGATGTATCACATTACACACGTTTCCTAATTCCCACTAACGAGACATTAAAGAAAGTAGCTTTAAAATGACCAACTAGAAAAAACTATCATGATGAGAATTTTTCCCTTTTCACGCCTCAGACACAACCAGAAGTGCGAGGATACATGAGCGGAACGGCCGCGAGTACCATTTTGTGAGTCGTACCGCCTTTGAAACCGACCTGGCAGCAGGAAAGTTCATAGAGTCGGGGGAGTACGAGAAGAACCTGTACGGCACCAGCACAGACTCGGTCCGACACGTCGTCAACTCGGGACGCATCTGTTTGCTGTGCCTGCACACGAGGGTAGGAGCCTGGATCCTTGCTGCTGTCAGCAGGACAATTCTCAGCAGCATGTTTTTGTCTGACATGTTAATTACAAAGTCCGTTTTAGCCTCCCGATCTTAACCACTGTGGTTATGCCAGAACATAATGAGCCCTTTTTACAACCTGAGCATAAATCTTGAGTAGTTTTTTTGGATTGATCAAAACTGAGGTTGTGTATTTGTATAGCTCCTAACAGAGATGCCATAGTTGTGCTGGTTTTGATGGATTTTAATCCTGTTTTCTTTTCATTTGTTTGTTTGCTTTTTCCTTCTGTCAGTCATTGCGGGTGTTAAGGTCCTCCAACCTCAAGCCATATGTCATCTTCATCGCTCCTCCTTCTCAGGAACGACTACGCACCCTGCTGGCCACAGAGGGGAAAACACCAAAGGTAAAAGTGAAGACACAGAGAGGGAAGAAGTTTATTTTCTGGGCCCATTATTCAGTTGCATATATTAGTTAACATGAAAAATTGATTTGTCAGAGCCACTGTGCTGCACACCACACAACTGAAACGTCTCTGGTTCAATTCTGGCCAGGGACCTGTGCTGTATGTCCTTCCCATAGACTGTGTATAGAAATGGACAAAGCAGCAGGTTTAAAAAATGAGGTCAATACAGAAGGACAGATAGGTGTAATACCCCCGATGGCCACTAATTGACTTTATTTCAAAAATCATTTTCAGTCCTGAAATATTCAGTCAATACATTTTTCCTACAAGTCTTTCTGATGTCATTAGATAAGGTCACCTGGTGTCCATCTGAAAATCCTTTCATCATCAGTCAGATACTAGGCTTCAAAAAGAGGAAGATTTAGAGGCGTGGTTACTGTATTTTCGGCACTATTGAGTGCACCTGTCTATAAGCCGCTATTGGATTTATTCAAACAGTTTCATGTGGTCCACTCTGACCGGGTCTGATGTGCTAAATGTATCGGCGGCACGGAGCTTGCTAGCTTGTAAAAAGCCAACGAACTTCGTGCCGCTGATACATGAGCCAAAAGCGGTGTTTAAGCCGCAGGGTTCAAAGCGTCAGAAAAAGCGGCTTATAGTCCGGAAAATACGGTAGATTGATTGACAGGACTCCAGTCTCATGCCCATTGTGTAGCATCCCCAGGTGCAACAGTTAGGCCCGCCTCCTCACTCATCCCTCAATATCCAAATATGGTTACTTCTGGCTCCAATCAACCAACATGGCAAACGCCAGACTCCTGTCTTCAAAGTGTGAGTCCACAAACCAGCAGGTGACATCATGTTGGCTTCATCTATTCCATATCCAGTCGATGGTCCTACTCCCATCTCACTCTTCACTTATAGCTTCATTTAGGCAGTAATCCTAATAATACAACCACACACACGTATGATTTATGTCCACCACCTTATCTTCCTAAGTCCATGTCCTGTTTTCTGTCCACAGCCGGAGGACGTGAAGGAGGTCATTGAAAAGGCCCGCGAGATGGAGCACAATTTCGGCCACTTCTTTGACGCCACCATCGTGAACATGGATCCAGAGCAGGCTTTCCACGAGCTGCGCAGGTTGATAGAGAAACTGGACACTGAGCCACAGTGGGTGCCCACCTCCTGGCTGTGCTAGAGGTCACTGTGTCTCAGGCCGAGGTCAAAACAGAAGAGCAAAACTGTTTGTTCCTGGAAACTGAAAAAAAAAGGCGGACGGTGGTAAACTCTCACTGGATTTTCACTTGCACATTTTCCTCGTTTGTAGAGGAAGGGATCTTTACCACGTGTTGCAGGGATGGACTGGACTGGAGCTTCCTTCTGTGTTTTTTTTTTTTGTTTGTGTCTTTGTGTGTGATTTTGTTTGTGGTTTTGTTTCATGAAGGTCTTTGTTCATCTCAGTTTTATGCAAAGTCATTTATCAAACCAATAGAAACATTTCTATCCTATTCATACTAGTTATTTATAATTGTAAATATATATTTTCTAGACAAAATGATAAAATATTTTATTGTTACATTTTGCGTGTGATACCTATAACGGCACGACTCCACCGGGATTCGTCTAAATGGCTTCGTGGTAAAGCAGGAAACCAAAACCTCATCAGGTACCAAACAAAGAGAAGCACCTGTGCTTCAAGTGGCTGCAGTGTAACGTCTTCCACTGAGAAGTTCTTCCAGTGTCAGTATTATCTCATGTTGTGTCTCATCTGCGCTGTGATCACAGACCAGTGTCTAGCTGGTTATCTTTACTATCAGTATGTAATGCTGCAAAGTACTGCTGAGATTCTTTGTTTTTTACCAGTGTTGTATGAACCAGGCATCATATCACTTAGTGTAAGTCCACCAAATACTGTATTGACTATGCAGGGTGTGTAGTAATTCAGAAGCACAATTTTGGAAAAGTGTTGAAAATAAAATCAAATACATATGTAAGTATTTTATTCTTATGTTGGAGAATTAGTACATTCAATAAGTATCTGTGTTACAGATGGTTAAAGTTGAACTAAATATACTGTGTTAAATGTAGCATGCAGGTCTGAAATGGCTGCCATTCCTCATCCAGTTGGGTCACACAAGTACTTGCTACAGGACAGTTTGAGAACAATGTCCTACCCTGTCCTTTTGTATTTAGATATGTAACATAAACACTTATTAAGTAGAAATCCAGGCAGTGTGTGAGTAATTAGAACATCTTTATTTGGATGAAATGTTGGGCTTTGTTGACTTGCACACCACATTTTACAGCGGGGTCACATTGGGGGATTCTTGTGAACTTCCTCCACAACACAGACTCACACACTCTTTAAAATCACCAACCACCTGAAGCTTTACAGCATGCAACGGCTCTAAATGTTGTGAGGGAACTTAAATATCTACAAGGTGATCGGTCGCACGGAATGCTTCTTCAGTTTCACACGTGTAAACATCTTTGTTAATATTTGCTTTTTTTATTTTGTCTCCCTTTGTGGGTAACAGCAAAGTGCGACGGCACTCTGGTTCCTGTACAGTGACACATCTGACAAACATGGACACAAAAACAACTTTCATCACTTTACATAAGAAGACATAGACGGGGCCAGAGAGGCACACAATAAATAGGATGATGAGTGAAGTTGTCGTGGACTGTCGGCCTGTGAGGGGGGCTTCACTCAAACAGCAGGTCTTCATCCGTCTCCTCTGTCAGCATGTTGGAGGGCTCTGCGATGGGACCCAGCTTAGCCAGGCGCTCGGCGATCTCACGGTCCGTCCTTTCCCTGAGCTGCTTCTTCTTCTCTTGGATCTTCTTCAGTCTGACCGAACAGAGAATAGATATTGTAATATGGTAGAGATGGAGTACAAGTTAAATCTGTGGGCTAACAACACATCTGCAAAATAATGAACAACTGCAGCTGATCTGTGCAAAACAGTTTTTACAATAATAATGTTAAAAATAATAAATACTTGGAAATGTTATTACCTGTAGAACTCCTCTCGTTCTCTCTCATCCAGCTCTGTGATGATGTAGGTGAGGGTGCGATCAATCCTGGGAATGATCACTGTGGAAATCGTAATAATAATAATGATAATAAGCTTGTGGACAGGCCTATAAAAACACTTAGCAAAAGGATATAAATAAATATAAAGGAATAAAGACAATTTAGGTTATAATGTCCTGCTTTCTTATAGGCTTCACTTATCTCCTCAGTGTGAACTTACCGTGCTCAATAGCATTCACACGGCGGTTGGTGATTTTTATTGCTTCATCCAGAGTTACAAAAGATGTCTGCAAACAAAAACAAATTATGCAACATGTGTCAGTACATATCCAGAAACAGAACAATGTCAAATCCCATTTTATTTCACCTTTAAAGGAACCGAACTAAGCTAAAAGCAGCATGTTCATATTTGTCACAGCGCCCTCTACCTGTAAGGAGGCCAACTCCACAAGCAGCTCAACAGCTCGGGCGTAGTTCCTCTTCAACCTGGACAGCTGCTCTCCTCCTCTGGCCAAACCAGTGAGTTCATAACCTGACAGAAACAAACAGTGAAGGTCAGTGCTCTCCATCACGTGCAAGGAACTAAAACACATTTTTACCCAAACAATTAAAAAATATACTTACTGTCCCCGCCTTCTTGGTAGTGTTCAAAAACTGGGAGGGTGACACCTGGAAAAAAAATACAAGCAGCACATATAAAGAACTCGTCCCATCGCTCACAGCAACAGCAAACAGCGAGAAAATATTTTTGGAGCTAACCTGCCACGTTATCTTTCTTGGCTCGGACCTTCACCTGGGCTTTGTTGACATTCTGGATCACAGTTGTGCTGCACAGAGAGTCACAAACACAAGTTGCAGATGCCCCAACGTGACCAAATATTGTCGTAATGTTACCATCAGTCTTACCTGAAATCTCCAGCTGTAAATTTGGCTTCAGCCAAAGAGAAAGCTGCCTCTCTCATCACCTCTCCCATCTTAGTCTTAGTCTAAAGAGACAGAGACAAGAAGATAAAGTCCACCATTAGGAGATTATTATAACTGTTATGAGAGATATACTCTGTGGCAAGTTACATTGCTAAAACTAATGTAAATACACCTGCAGATTAGAACTAACTATAGTTTGAGAGTACACCAGTACACCCACGCAACACCTTTCAATAAAGAGTCATACAGCTTCAACCATGATGATCAGAGAGTTTAGAGTTAATGAACGTAGGATTTACTGCATTGCACCCATAAAACCAAGTATGAAAATGCATTTTTTTATTTTCAACTGACTTCAATAATTTTGCGAAGGATCTGACGGAAGCGCATGGAGAGGGCATCAGATTTCTTCTTGAGCAGATTGCGGCCAGTCTGTGCTCCTTTCAGCCGAGCCTTCATGATGGTCTGAGCCCTGCAAACAAAACACACACATTTTTAATGCTGCTCTTGAACTCTTGAATCTGGTGTTTACAATGCTTCAGATTAAAAATGTGTGTTTTCCCAACTCTTTTGTTGTTATTGAATTATTAACACACGCAATATCTAATGGATCTCTGTCTGTTCTGGGAGAGGGATCCATTCTCTGTTGATCTTCTTGAGCCCCCCTCAGATTTTTCTGATTAATGATTAATCTAAATAAATTCAATAATGTATGGTGGCCAACAAGTGTCAGACCTCTCAGACTGACAGCTCACACTTGGATGATGTTGGAAGCATCACATGACAATAAGGACTCTTCCTCTTTTAAACAGTAACCTTGCACTCATATAAAATGTAATTGTTTTTGACTCACACTTCAAAATATGATTGTCAACATTGAAAGACTTACAGACATAAAGGAACATCAGTGTCACAGGCTGAAATACAATAACACAACGTAATAGCTGTTGGTAATAGAAGCTACAGTGGGTTAGCAACTAGCTAGCAAACAAGCTGCTTACATTCTGGAGGGGAATATGTCGATCCTGTCTTTTCCTGACATCTTCTCGTCTTTTGGTCGATGGTCGCCGTCTTCTGTTTACTTCCGCTTTCTAGAATAAACCCCGCAACTGTAGTTTTAAATCTAAGTTAATATTCTGTAGATATAACAAAAAATATTGTTATTCGTGCAGGATTAGACACACAGACCGAGCTAATGGTCGTGATCTTGTCCGACTCTCTCTCTCCGTGATGATCAGCTGGCCTCTGGTCATGTGACTGAGCCAATCTCGTTCTGCACATGCGCGCGTCGAGAAGCCCCGACGATCTTTTCCGGGTCGAAAAATTAGCACACCCATGAATGTGAGCTAGCGGGCCCGATTTCTTCATTTAAAAATACCCCAAAGAAAATACAATCGGACATTTATACACTTCCAGCACGGAACACTCAAGTGTATTGTTGTGTAACTTTATGACACAGGTGAGTTTTTAGTTATAAAGACCATTTTTGTGGCGGGGAGTGGGGAACAGACGGTGCTGCTAGCTAGCAGGCTAACAGCGATAGTGGTGCATGTGCCGCATGTGAGTTGGGAACCGGGTTATTAGCTGGGAAGCTAACGGATATTGAAGTAACTGTTGTTGTTCTTTATTAAACCTTTTGCCTCTTCGTAATCAGCGTGGTAATCGTTACATCAAACAGTGACTGTTATTTGGCCGCATTTATTCGAAGGCGCGTTTTATCTCTATTTGTGTTGATGTCAGTTTTTGCTCCTAAGTTTAACAGTGAGGTGGTTGTCGTTTGTCTGCATTGCATCATCCCATTCACAACCAGAACATGTCAAATGAAACTACCAGAGTCTGTGTTTCATCTTCCTGATTTAAATGTGGGAACAATGACCGAGCTAAGCTCTGTCATTTGATCTGCTACAGTAGGAAAACCGGCCACAATCCCAATTAACGACATGTCATTCAAACGGTGTATCAGTGAATATCTGGAGGGTGTTTTCAGTATTTTATGTCAGTGATTACACATTTGGTATTAGAGAATGCTCTCATCTCGATTTTGCCATAATTGAGCATTATAGCTTTCACCAAGGAGGGATTTTAATGTAGATGTACCTCATCAACTGTTAGGTTAAATGTCTGCTTAGAATTATTTTGTCTGTCATTGATCTAAATTGATGACATAGAAAGGGATTTAAGTTTATTAATAGCCAAGCCTACAGACTCTGTGATCGATATAACATTCAGTTTAGTAACAAGCCCAACAGCTCAGAGTCATGTTCCAGAGAGTGCTGTCATTGTGTGTCTGGAGCTGGTGCATTAGTCACTTTCTATGGCCTGCTGATCAGTGGTGTCCAGTGTTTGTGGTTTGTTGGTGACTCCTTTTTAAAAATCCACTAACATCTACAGCTTGATTATAAAAAACACTCCTTGATTTCAGATAGTTTTAAGGTAGATCACTAGACCTAACTGTTTTTGACTTATCTTTTGGGGACATGTCATGGATAAAGTTTATGTATCTCCACACCCTGCGACTTTTGCAGGAACGCATCTATGAAGCTCCCTGTGCTGCAAAACATCTGGATCAAGCTTGATTATAGCATTGATGAAGGGGGCACAGTGTCTGTGATAATACCACATGAAACTTTATTAGTTTATGTATCTGGAGCCACCATTATTGTAGTCATTTTCTTTTAAGTTTTGATATGATGACTATATGAAATGGAAGAGTGTTTTTGTGGTCACCCTGACTTCATCCCAAATCATGGCCCTGCTGTGATCTGTGAGATGAACTTGATGAGATCACAGTGACAAAGTAAGAAGATCCCTCCTGAAACAGTGATATCCAAACTTTCCTGGTCCTTGTGATCTGTTAGTTTTATGGGAGTTTTGTATTAAAATTTGTGAAAACACCTGTAAATGTGTCCCTGTAATCATTTCCCCCTCAACTGTTTCTGTCCTCGCAGCGATGCCGGGGCTCAGCTGTAGATTTTACCAGCACCGGTTCCCAGAGGTGGAGGATGTTGTCATGGTGAACGTGAGGTCCATCGCCGAGATGGGGGCCTACGTCAGCCTTTTGGAGTACAACAACATCGAGGGCATGATCCTCCTGAGCGAGCTGTCTCGTCGACGTATCCGCTCCATCAACAAGCTCATCCGCATAGGCCGCAACGAGTGTGTGGTCGTCATCCGAGTAGACAAAGAGAAGGGTGAGTGCAGGCAAGACAGGTGGTGGACACATGATGATGTAATTATCTGGCACTTTGACATGTGTAATTTTTAAAGCCTGAATGAATACTTGGGTTGGGAATAACCACTAAATTAATGGTGTTGCTTTGATGTTCTGTTCTCGTCTTCTGATTTATTTGGATGGGTTATGGTTATAATGCTGGAATTAGTCATACATCAATTTAACATGTCTTTTCCAGTGTTTCTTGACTAATATTTATTCAGATTTTGCCCTGTAAGAAACCTGATTGATTGCATGTCTTCACTACTTTGTCCCCAGGATACATTGATTTATCAAAAAGAAGAGTTTCACCAGAGGAGGCCATCAAGTGTGAAGACAAATTCACTAAATCTAAAACTGTGAGTCAAACTGTTATTGTTTGAGAGGCTTGGTCTTTGTTTTCTGTCTCCCTCATCAACAAGAATCTAAACTTTAAATTTAATAAATCTGCTGTTACGTAATCTAAAAAGGTGAATAGAGATAAAACTGGGTATTTAAAAAGTTAAATATTTTTATTTTGAAGCAGAGATCCTGTGACTTTGACCTCTCCACCATTGTCTGCGCTGAGTGAAAGTGATGTGTGGTGTTTGCAGGTGTACAGCATCCTGCGACACGTGGCAGAGGTGCTGGAGTACAGCAAGGACGAGCAGCTAGAGAGCTTGTACCAGCGCACCGCCTGGGTCTTTGATGAGAAATACAAGCGGCCGGGATACGGCGCCTATGATGTTTTCAAACAGGCTGTGTCGTAAGTCCCGCGATTCAAGTGGCGTCCTTTTTAAGTGATGAAAACGTCTCGAAGAACAAGGAGTTTTGGGGTCTGTTTGTAGTGAATATCTCCTGTTTCACAGAGATCCTGCCATCCTGGATGGGCTGGATTTAACAGAGGAGGAGAGGAATGTGCTGATTGATAACATCAACAGGCGACTGACTCCACAGGCTGTCAAAATCAGAGCAGGTTGGACTTTTTTTCTCTCTCTCTCTGTTGGATTTGTAAAAAAAAAAAAAAAAAGTAACAAGTTTCTGTATCATGACTCTGTTTCCCCTCTCCCTCCTGCAGACATTGAAGTGGCGTGCTATGGTTACGAGGGGATCGATGCCGTGAAGGAGGCTCTGAGGGCCGGTCTCGGCTGCTCCACAGAAGCCATGCCCATCAAGGTAGTGGACCAGCTGAAGCCTGCTGAGTAAACTGGATTTGTGTTTATCCAGTAACTGTCACTGTAAATGAGACTGGTGTCCGTGTCCTGTCCAGATCAACCTGATCGCCCCCCCTCGCTACGTGATGACGACGACCACCCTGGAGCGCACAGAGGGTCTGTCCGTCCTCAACCAGGCCATGGCTGCTATCAAGGAGAAGATCGAGGAGAAGAGAGGTGTCTTCAACATCCAGATGGAAGTGAGTGGTTTCAGTTTATCAAAGCCTTTTACTTCTCCTGTTTCCGGACATTTCATTTTATTTTATTTATTTGTTTATTTAGTTTGGGTAAAATAAATACACTAGTTCACAAGGACAAAGCCTCAGAAATGAAAGCAGCTCCATTTGACCAGAACTGAGTCACTAATAAAGGAAAATTAAGTCCTGAGTGTTGATTGGCTCCAGTTTTCAAAATAAAGGTTGAAATTGCATCAAAATAATTCAAAGTTAACAGAAGGGTGTGTGATTATGCTTCATAACCTTCCTGGAAAATGTGATATAGCGATGAGATCATTATAAATGTATATTTTTATTAAGACCAATAACATAACTTTCCATTTATTTATTGCTTTTCATTTTTTCATCTAACATTTTGATGTTTTCTATCTTAAACCAGCACCTTCATCACCTGTTTTCTAATTCATCCAATCAAAATATGTAATTGATATGAGTCAATATCAAAATATGAATTTGCACATTTAATCTCAGGAGGTTGATCATTTCTCAAAATCTGTAGACCAGTGTGATCTGATGCAGAAACCATCAGTTAACCTCAAGTATGAATCTTCAGAAACTATAAGTAAATAACTTATTTCTAATTTAAAAGACATTTTAATAATTTATTTACTCAATGCTGTTGTTTGGATATTAGGGAAAAAGGTTTTGGGATTGTTTTATTATGTTTAGTTTTACAGAAACATGTATCTAAAAAAACAATCTTATTTATCTTTTATATAAACACTACACTTTTTTTTTTTTACTTGTAAAATTGTGAAAATTAGTGCTAAAACACATTTTTCTTATAAAATGATAAATACACCACCTAGTAGTGATACTTAATTTTTCCTGTAATACCATGTTTTATTTAAATATTACATTATTCTCAATATTCACGAGGTGGTTTTTTTTGCGTATGCACTGATGACTAAATAATAAACGATGTCCTTCAGCCCAAGGTGGTGACAGATACGGATGAGACAGAGCTCGCCCGGCAGCTGGAGAGGTTAGAGCGGGAGAACGCTGAGGTGGACGGAGACGACGACGCCGAGGAGATGGAGGCCAAAGCAGAGGACTAAAGATGATCCTGAGAGGAAGGTCGAGGGGGAGGAGAAAAAAAAACCATCAGGAGGAAAATATGGACAGACTTGGCCACAGTTACTCAGTCCAACAGATGTTAACTTTCACATTGCAAACATTACCTGGCGTTAACTAGTTCATTGGCAGACGTCCCGGTTTGATCATTAGCAGGTTTGTCTCAGAACTCAAAAAGCTGTTTTCTTAACCAGACGTGGACACGACGACGGTCAAATCACAAGTTAAACACGAGTATAGTTTCTATTTTTAACGACACCCATTTGATTAACTCTAAAGCAACAAAAGCTGTTTACAAGCAGTGGCCTTCACTCACCTCTTGCTTGAGAGTCTGTCACTATCCACAACGCTTCGTCTTTGGCTGGTCACTGGACGTGATCGACTAAAGAGGAAATGCATAGGTTCGTCTGTCTGGACGCCGGCCAGCGGGTGAATTTATGTGATTCTCTTCCAGTTAAAGGGTTTTTACTGGTAAGACCTGCTCTTGTTTAGCTCAAATGGCATCAATAAAGTTCTGGAAGTTTTGATCTCAATGTGTCTGTGTCAGCTGAATGAAACACACTGTCCTCACATGATACAACTGGAAAGGTCATTTTACTTTGAAATTGTGATGCAAGTGGCAACTTCTGATCATTCTCTTTGTAGCTTTAAGTGATATTGGGATTTTTTTTTGGACAATTTTTTCACAATTATTGGAGGACAAGTTTGCAGGTTATGCTGTACTATGACTTTTTTTTTCAAACGAAATGCTATATACTATGATCTTTTTTACATCAACTTTTACAGACCTCAGTGGAGGCTCAGCCGGTCAGGGAGGGGATTTTGTTTTTGTGTTTTTATTTTTATATATTTTAAGATTCACAAAAAAAGAAACTGAAAATTTATAAAAATCCTAGCATAATATGTAAGTACTGGTCCACTCTGACCGGGTCTGATGTGACGAGGCTAAATGTATCGGCGGCACGGAGCTTGCTAGCTTGTAAAAAGCTAACGAGCTTCGTGCCGCCAATACCGGTGTTTAAGTTCAAAGCGTCGGAAAAAAGTAGCGGCTTATAGTCCGAAAAATACGGTAACTGTTAAAACAATGCATGGTTCTGTAGTCTGATAAATATTTGTTTAGTAATTGACCGATATTTTTGTACAAATATGTCTTGAATCAATGTGTTTTCATGTTTAAATATCTTTCCTTAAACATTAAAAACTGTATTTAAGTGGTGGAAAACTGCTGTATTTGGTTATTCATTAAGCTACAGTTGGGCATCCCAGCTGCTTTTAAAGTTTTATTTCACAGTGTAGTGTAGTAAAAGCTTTGGTGAGGATTAAAGTAACTTGATTCATTTATGTCATCAAATAAAAGATGGATGTAATCACCGAAAAAAATGAGAAAAAAAAGTGCAATACCACCAACGGCCACTGGAGGCGGGCTCTAAAAAACTTCAAAAATCCTCACTTTCAATCATGAAATACTCAATCAATACATGTTTTCATGAGCTAAAGTCAACTCTTCTTCTCAATGATCTGGTGGTCATCAGGCTTCAAAGTGAGGAAGTTTTAGGGGCGGGGTTAGTTTG
>OOFC01043564.1:0-12322 GCA_900323345.1 Pseudochromis fuscus | reverse complement strand
CTTCACTGAAGTACTGGAGAAGAACATCATATATCCGTTCAGGTGTCTTTTTAACATCTACTGTAGGATCACTACGCAGGGCAATCTTCACAACATCTCTGGCTTTGCCCATTAAGTGGCTCATGATTTCTTCAGCTTGTTCACACACAGGTATGTTTTGCTGTCTGAGGTGAGTATTTGTCATGTCGATCCAGTCCTGGACTGAGTATTTGTCAGTGTTGTCACCTCTGTATGTCTGGAGCGCCTTATCTGGTTTTACATGGACCGTCACATGTGAGAGGTCGTGTCTGATGTCACTTTGTGAGTTCTGGGCAGTAGAGGTAGTCTGGTGGTTACTAGACGTGTTCACAACACCAGCTGACATTAACTTCGAAACAATGGATTCACCTATTTGAGCACCTAACTGCCCTACCATGTCTGTAAGGTGATGAATGGCATCAACATCACTGCGGGCTGTGGAATTAAGGGGACCCTCCCTCATTAACCCAGCCACAGGAGTACAACCTGAGCTCAGACCCAAACCTGTATCCGCACAACCATCGGGTGTGAACTTCGAATGTCCTACATCCCCATTGTCAGCAATATCATGGAACCAAACACCTCTACCTTTAGGTAAAGTAGGACTAGCAAACCTATCCATTGTAGTTTAGCAGCTGCTTTTAACTATCAAACGTACTTGCGTTGTGTTTTACAGTCAGAGAAAAAAAAAATTAAGATAAATGGGAGCACAAGAGTGATACCTGTATCATTAAATAAAAACAGGCACCTCACAGTTTGCAAGAATCTAAACCAGAGTGCCCTAAACCACAGTTTCCCATAAAACCACAAAAGGATCCTTAAACATAGATCAGGACGGCCACACAGCATCCACGGCGACGAGCATCAAGCTGATCTGATGATCCAAAGGGTCACGGCACCAGTGTAACGGATCTACTTTTGCGTGTGGACAGGGCACCAAGGAAGCTGACACGGTTTACTGTTCTTCAGCATTTATTTCTGGAGAAGACATTAATGAAAACATTAATCATCTTCTGGTACTGCATGCACTCTGCTCCCTTCGCAATGCAAAGTAGCACTGTGAGGGGACTACGGGAGAAGCTACGGAAGCCCAGGAGGAGCTACAGAAGCCCAGAAGGCTCAAACAAGGCAGAGTGCAGAAGTGAAATAAAATAGTCACAAATAAAAATAACTCACTGAGATAAAATTCACAAACATGAATTGGAAATAATAATTATAAAGTGCATTTTAACCCTGTTACATGTATACAGTCTATAAGGAGATTCTGCTATCTATTTTGTTTAATCTATTTTAAAAAAATGTGCAAATAACTAATCCTGGGTTATTGTAAGACTTGTCATCATTGTGAGGTTGCCAAGCAACCAACAGAACAAAAAACAAGTACCGTGGTCTTGGTGGGAGCTTAGCTACACCCCTGAAAAAGATCTCTACCTGACTGTTAACAGGCACATTACTACAACCTGCTCCTCCATAAACAGATCTTCTTAATCCTTCACAAATATTAACAACTTCAACCATGAAAGGAATCAAACTCAGTCTTTGCCAAAGTCAGACACCTAGTCCATTAGGCCACTTGATCACAACTAGTGTAGTAGTTGTAAACTGATCATGTAATTCTCATTTTAGGTGGAATTGCGACACCTAATATTTGAACTGATCCTTTGTTTGATATACACTGGTTGTTAAACATTGTAATATGTGATTATTTATTGCTGATGTTGAGGAACAGAACGACTTGTAGACTGATAAAAACAATGTGTGGGATACAAGCCCAAGTACACAAATTAATAAGTATTTCTATGTGCTTATTTATTTATAATGTACAATGTTCAATATAAATGTTACTATTTTATGTATTGTATCAGAGTTATTGTAAAAAATCACAGTGTGACCTCATACACAAGACTCTCAGACTGTCACCCTGTAGTGGAAGCAAAAATGAGAAACAGGTGTCAAAGCTGTGAGTCCTGTGCTGTATTGATTTAAGGAAACTGTATGTGAGAGAATTTTTGTTCTCCTAGTTTCTGTTTTTCTAAGATTACCACGACCTGTGATGAGGGCAGCCAGTGAGATATCCACATCTGCAACTGATTATTGTGGAGTAACAACAAATTATATGAGATGGTCTGGATGTGGGCCACTGAGCATGATATAATGCACAGTCATTTAAAATAAGGTCATGGTTCATAGGTAATCATATACTTTCAGGCAGTGATTGTTATGGAAAACGTTTTTACCTTTTAACAGGTGATACATTTTAAAACTATGATATTAGATGTATGAGACACGATCAACAGAAACACAAGAATTTCATAAGAAGCTGTGGAAAGTGCTCTGCTTTCTGTCTTCAAACAACATTTTTGAGAATAATGTGATGCAGCTGGATATACTCTAAGTCTGATCCAATGCAATTGGGTGCATGGCATTAATTAACTTTGCCATTTCTGCATTATACACAACTTTTTGAGCCTTTATAACCCTGCAGACATGCCACGGCCTATCAATATCTCTGTAACCACGCCTCGTGTTCCTCTCTCGCCAAAGCAAAGTCACATGGAAAAATGAACAATATTTAGGAACACATGTGCCTCTGGGGCTCAAAGGAGGAATAATGACAAACATATAAATAATGCAACAGCTCAGCGGGCTGTGCAGATTAAAGTGAGAACAGAAAACAATCTTCTGGTTGCTTACAAGACAGAGTCGTGTTGATGGAAGGCTTTGCACGCAAGAGAGAGGACAGTGGGAAAACATGAGTGGAGAGGAGAACAAGACGAGAACAGGGAAAGATGGGAGGAAACACAAGTGAGAGATGTATTTATGTGAGTTCTCTGGTATTTCTATAATTGTGAGAACCCACCCTGAGAACACACAAATGATCTGAAGCGTGGAGTGTTGTATTTGTGGCTTGAAGGTATGAAAACGTTTAAATACTTAAGAGACCTTAGGTTCCATTTTTTGAGTATGCACTTACTCACACTATTTGTTATTCATGTATTCTTCTTATTATTAACATGATTTTTGGAGGATAACTAGTCCCATGTGCAGTTTGGTCAGGGATTGTGTGACATGACTTTTTTAACCCTTAAATGGACAGGCACACAAATTGAAAATTGGCTTTTTTCTCAATTCCCACTTATCTCCTGGGATGCATTATTTAGCATCTTGTTGTCTTTAAAGCTGTTTCATCAAATTTGGAAACAGAATTTCAAAAGTGTAATTCATTATTTTTGAAGAAGAAAGTTCAATATCTTCCTGACAAAAACAATATCTTCTAAAATAAAACTCTTCCAAAGATAACACATGTAAAATAATACAAACACTTACAACATGGTCAGTGTCTTTGTTCATATAGGCAGTACTTTTGGATTTTAATACATATGATGAGGATATTTGTGAATATTTGTGAATGTTTGTGTGAAGTCACACAATGCTTCCCCTCTGGACACCATCATTTTCTGTGATGCTAGCACACCAGCAGCAATCTAGAATTCCTTTATCAATAATTAGATCAATATTAATGTCTAATATTAAAACTGTAGCAACATGGAGCATGTTGCCTCTTTGAGCCCTTTGTGCTGGCTGGATAGCATGTGAGAGCAAAGCTTTGGTAAACTACACTGATGGTCCAGTTCCAACTGACAGACATGGAAAGCTAATAGCTACTGACCACAGGTGATCGTGAGGCAGAGTAATCAGAAATTACAATCAGTTGTCAGTGAGAATTAAGGTTGGTGGATGCCGGACCTGGATACTAATGTTGCTAATGTAACATTTCCCACAACTTACTAGTCTGAACTGTCTCATTGTTTCATCTTAATTATTTATTTACTGCTTCCATGTGTACTGTGTACCTCTGACCTCATGGTATTCATCCTTTTAATAACAAAGTTACATTTGATTTTGATTTAATTCCTATGCTGCTCCAAGTGGTCACAGTCAGTAATCAAGAAAAATGTAACTGTCAGAGTATGATCAATGTAGAACTTCTTGGTAAACATACATTATACATTCTTATGATAGACTCTTGTCATTTCAATAAATAATAATAATAATAATAATAATGGTTTTGATTTATATAGCGCTTTTTTCTAGAAGTCCAGACTCAAAGCGCTTACAGACTATTACTCATTCACACCCATTCATACCAGCAATGGTAAGATAAGCTAGCCACAGCTGCCCTGGGGTGGACTGACGGAGGCATGGCTGCCAATTCGCACCTACAGCCCCTCCGACCACCACCAAACCATTCTCTCAACATTCATACAGGGCAAGGTGGGTAAAGTGTCTTGCCCAAGGACACACTGACTGGGAGGAGCAGGAATCGATCCACCGACCCTTCGGTTGGTAGATGGCCGCTCTACCACTGAGCCACTGCCATCCACATAAAAATATATACGCATATTTAAGAACTGCTGTGTCTGAAGACCACAGTCTGTATCCACAATGGATGAAGCATGACATCACCAAAACCCAGGAGTTTGGTATTTGAACAGGGCCATGTTGGTTTTTTGGACCCAGAGGTGACCATAGTTCAGGGTTTCTCAATTCCGGTCCTCGGGCCCCCCCATCCTGCACGTTTTAGAAGTTTGCCTCTTCCAACACACCTGATTCAAATGACCAGGCTCGTTAGCAGGTTTCTGCAGAGCTTGATGATGAGCTGGTCATTTGAATCAGGTGTGTTGGAAGAGGGACACATCTAAAACAAGCAGGATAGGGGGGCCCGAGGACCGGAATTGAGAAACCCTGCCATAGTTGGACATACAGGGAGGAGTGAGGAGGTGGGTCTCACCCTTGAACCTGAGGACACTGTGTATGAGACTGGAGTTCAGGTCTGGTCTCATCGGAGACTTTGTGTTTTTATAACCAGCTGTTGAGCAACTGCTGCACAAAACATGGTAGACAAAGCGGGGCCAGGAGTTTGATGGTTTGAAATCAGCCCAATGTCTCTTTTTCTCTTTGTCTGGATTGTTGCACATGTTTGTGTCTCCGTTGGTGTGTTTGTGTCCGTTAGTTTATGTCTCCTCCTCAGACAGCGGTCCACAGAAACCCCACTCCTCTGGCTCCACAGCTGCTCTGCCACTGTCAGCAGATCAGCGGCAGCTCAGCCTCTCGGTCGCCCACTCTCTGTCTGTTTGGTTGCCAGATCCAGGGTGGTCCACACACCACTGCTCTCATCCCACTCTGTCCGCCCTTGTTGTCAGGGCGATTAGGCAGATTTAGGACCACTACCTCACCCCTTAACCCATTTTCTTGATCCATCCATCCTCTCATCTTTCTCCTTTTCTCATCCCTCTCTGTCACCACTCACGCCAATCTGTAGAGATGCCCTTTCCACTCCTGCCCGAGCAGCTGGCTGTTCACAGAGAGATACAGTTTTTTGGCTATGATAAATGTCAGACATTAATTGAGCAGCTATTCTTTTCAGCAGACACATAGCAACAGTCCACACTGTAAGAATAACAAACCAAAATACATCCCTTATTAGCCTCGACTGCTGCCAGTGCACTACACCAACTTTATAGTCACTGTTAAGTTACCAATATACCAGCTGTTACATACATGTTTCAATACATTTTGCATATATTTTGTGTATCTAGAGTGCCCTGTTGTATTTGAAAACTTCTGCATGTCTAAAGGAATGTACACTGCATCCATAAGATGAAATGGTCCACATGACCAGTGGGGGCAGAAAGCATAGACTGTTTTAAGAATGAGAGATGCTCACATGATGTCACCCGTTGGTTTGTGGACTCGCATTTTGAAGCCAGGAGTTTGGTATTTGAACGTCGCCATGTTGGATTTTCTTTGGAGGAGGATGTGACCATATTTGGACATGAATGGAAGAGTGAGGAGATGAGATACTCCCCAATGTGTATGAAGCTCAAGTTCAGTTCTGAACTCTAAATATTACTACATTTTCCTCTTGTCTCAGTCTAATATCTCCTCAATGATGAAATGATTTTCAGATGGACACTAGATCACTGAGGAGAAGAGTTGACTTTAACTAATGACATCAGAATGACTTGAGGAAAAAAATGATTGGGTATTTCATAAGATATCTGCTTATTTTATCTGCTACTGAACGAGCTGCTTACGGGGGGGACATGTGTAATGGCTAACACCTGCTCCAGAGACTCCAGAGACGAGTCCAGGACGGAGCCAGCCCTCCTGACCATCTTATTCAGTGTCTTTGTGTCCCTCTCAGTGCTGCTACAGCGCCAGCAGACCACAGCAAAGACCAGAGCAGAGGCCACTACAGTGTTGTAGAAAGTCCATAACAGTGTCCTCCAAACTCCAAAGGACCTCAGTCTCCTCAGCAGGAGGAGACGACTTTGACCCTTCTTCTTCTTAATCAGGGGCACTTCCCACTTCCTTCTTAGTCTAACTGGTGCTGATGTGAAGGTGGTTGACTTCACATCATTCAACAAAGTCACTGATGACTCCCCTGAACTCCAACTTGTTATCTTCTGATGTATGTCCAACAATGGCCGTATCATGCAAGAACTTCTGGAGGTGGTATATGTCCATGTTGTGTCTGAAATCGGATGTGTTTGACAGTGATGATAAGATGCGACATGCCCATGGTCGTGCTACAAAGATGTAACTGACCACTTCTTATTTTAGCGTTGATAGAGCAATTCAATCCAAAAAAGATAATGCACAGGATTTGCATTAATATTTGACATTTCTATGCTGCCCTCTGCTGGACAGCACTGAATTGCAGTTAACGTCTTGACTTCTTTCTTTATGTTGTGATACGATAAAATTAAAAATTTATAAAATGCCAAATAATTGTTCTATAATATTCCTTTTATTGAATTATGGCCAAAAGATGCATAAATGAAAATAATATATTACAATACATGCTTTATTTTGTTGACGTTTTAAATTGTTCAGACAGTTCAGATTATAATTCTTAAGGAAAAGAAACTCTCACATATTCTTTAATGTAAATGAAACGTTTGGGGTGTGGGAACGATTACACAACCTGTGGCTGGTCTGGTTGTGATGTTGTGGTCAGACATAGACAAAACTTCAATCCTCAACCAGCCAGTTAGAAAGCTTATAGACAAAAGTAAACAGCAGAAGAAAACAGTCAGTCACAGTTTTGTAAATTAGGCTCTTCAAGCATTGGAGCTCCAAGCTAGTTGTTTCTAGAGTACATCAGACAGAAACAGGTCATATGATCACCCTGAGGACAGCTCAGACTGTCAGACCAGTTACTAACCAGTTACTGACCAGTTACTGACCAGTTATGTGTAAAGAAGTTAGGAAACTTTCATGACCACATGGCAACAACTGGTGGAATTTGCTTGTGGTACAGAATGGTCAGCACAGCCCACGTAAACACACCATGCACACCAACAGTAGCTCACTGTGCATGCTGAACATACCGTCTATGCAGAAATATGGACTAAATGAATTCAGTATCCATGCAGCAGCACACTGCAGCAGTGAGTGGGCAGTAAGTATGTAGTCTCGCAGTGAGCAGTCGACCTGAAGAACATGACTGTTGTATTAATCAACACTAAGACACAGGTCAGATATGGACACTTAAAGAGTCCAGTATTAAAACAATATAGAAATAATCTGAGAAATAAATGTAGGCTGTAAAACACAAAACCATAAAGTTAATTTTGAAATGTATCCTAGAAATGTAAAAATGTTTCTCATCTTGTTACTCATTACAATAATGTAGGTTACTACTTGATTCAATTTACTGTAATATGTTCCAAAGTTTTAATATTATTTTGTCTCCTCGGGGACCCAAGTGTTACACAATTTCTTCTTTGTGTATGATTTTCCACTTAAATGTTTCAAAACATCCTACAATTTAAACTTATTCAAATTAATGTATTTCTTATTTTACAGCATCCACACTGTGGTGGACCACAGGATTTACAAACAGCAAGACTTTTATGATGGAAAATGAAGAGAAAGGCAACACCCTTGATATTGTGAGCTTCATGTTGTGTAGTAAAAAAACAAAACAAAAAACATACAATTGGACGAATGATATTCAGAAACTAGAACAAAGAAGCTTGCTGAGTTAAACAAAGACAAAGTGTTTATAAAGTCTATGTCTGTGAGGTTGTCTGTCTTCCAGGGGTCTGTTCCAGAAAAGAGGTCTGACAAAGTCTTAGTTTATATCTGAACTCTGAGTTGATCAACTCTGAGACAGGAAACTCAAAGTTTATGATTCTAGCTGAGCTGAGCTGAGTGAGTGTGTTCACCAGCCATCATCACTGGAGCTCAGATACAATGATGTGATACAATCTGCCAAAACAGATGGAAGTCAGAGGTGATGTCGCTGCTCATGGAAAGAAGGACTTTTTAAGGAAGGCAATGGACAGAGAGTAGCTGACCGTGTCAATGTGTTAAATCATATTAATTTTAAATTGTAGTAAGTATAATAATAATAGTTTAATACCAACAATCTAAAATTTAAAAGGTAGCTGTTTCCAGAATTTCATTGTTTTTATGCATATGGCAATTTATTTTATGGTATAAATATTGAACACCCTGGACCTCGGAGTACAACAGTGATCCTTTTCACATTTAAAACTTTGGCAAAGTGCTCGATAAGTGTGCAAAAGAACACAAGTATGAGCATTCAAGACTTTTCAGACTAGGATTTTGGAAAAACCTTCTTCGATCCATTTCCTTAAAGAGACTCTTCTCCCACACAGGTCTCTCCAGTTCATCCATAATTCATTGCTAAGCCTGTGCTGAATGGCTGGGAAGCCTCGCACTGGTTGTGGCCCTCTGTTAGCCAAGCTGAATAATTAAAACCAGAGGTTTTCTCTCCATCGACATACTGTGTGTACCATAGCAATTTACATAATCAGTCAGGTGGAGATACAAAAGAAGGCTTCTTACAAAACAGCAGTTGGTTATGCAGCACTTGGAAGCCACCTTTAAGAGCACAGCAACATGTACACAGTACGTTATGTAAAGTTCCTCAGCTGGCCAGCCATTCATCTGGGTGTACTTTCCCCAAAGTGAGGTAATGTTTTTCAAACCCAAAACTCTCCGAGCAAATAATTTTGCAATGTCATTTTAAGTGGGGTTGTTCTGCAAGTTTTCATTCCAGTAAGTCCGAACAGCCCCGTCTTTCCTTTTCTCCGTTTGATTTGTGCCAGATGTTGCTCTCACTCTGCATTTTCTTTCATTCTTCTCAGTCTAATAAAAATGCTGCCCCCCCCTCTCTGAAGCCTAACAAAAACATCTTTTCTGCCTTCTTGTATCATTTGTAAGAAAAAAAAAACAAAAGGGTGGACAGTAGGATAGTGGTGGAGTAACTTACGTGACCTTTGACCCTTTTTATTGAGATACTGGAAACATTCTGTCAAATTCCTCAATGGAAAGAACATAGTGGTTTAACAACAGCTGGATCTCTTAGGTCAGCTGACGCACACTGGAGCTGAAATGTTGTGTAACACTGAGGAGACTAATATCTTACTACCACTGACTTTAAGAAAAGATCATCCTTTTGTCAGCACCAATACAAGAGGTTCCTGTGGTGGCCTCTGCGTCAGCGAGAGCACAGGGAGAAAACACAATTTACTGCTTTACAGCTGCCTGCAGTTCAGGTGTTTGGCAGCAACACTGTATCCTCACCAAGAAGACTGTGTTTACATCTGGAATCACATCAGCAACAGCAGCACAGTCTGACAGGGTGGAGCCCGTCATTCTGCTGTGAGAGACTGAATGAAACTTGATTGAGGTATAGTATAGGAGGTGAAGATAATTCCCACCTCTCACTCCCAGCCCTTACAAAGTGCATGGGCACTGAAATCAGAGGCTCTGATTCCTGTTAAATTACAGTGATTATTGCTGGGATTTAGACCAGCTAAACAACTAATCTTGTGTATATCTGGGTCGGCTGTCCCTGCACGCTCACACAGCTGGATATTGACACTGCCAGGATTATGTAGCTAAATAGTAAATACTGTGTACATGCCAACTTCTCTCCTATCTTAGCAGTAATCAACCTTACATAAGTTACTGTTTTCTATCATGCAGCACTCAAACTGTTTAATGAAGTGTAATATATGTCCATCCATCCATCTTCTATACGTGCTTATCCAGTTGTGTTGCAGGGGGCTGGACGTATCCCTACTGGCAATGGGTAAGGCTAAACAGGCAGTCCATCACAGGGCCTTTATTTAGGTTCACAAAGAGGGACCTTTTTTTTTTTCTTTTAATTTAAAAAATGTTGCAGCAGAAAATGCAAAAGGAAATCTATAACATTGCAAATGGCTGCATTCCATTTATATCTTCTTGCTGGGTGGTGATGGTGAGCTTGCTGGCTCATTGGAGTGGCATAATGTGATACCTACTTTGTTTATGTCACCTGACAGTCAGCTGAATGGAATATAAAGAAACACACTTCACACACTTGACAGGATACTGACATAATTACAAGTTTGGGGGAATTAAAACTATAAAAAAAATGCAAAATGAGTGATACAATGGAAGTACACAGAAACTAATATGTTGAACAGGCAAGTGTTACTAAAATGATGTCTGTTTGCATTGTGTCTTTTTGTTTTCTCTAACTTGTCTCTGATCATCAGATTCAAATGCAGAATATGTCCATGAATGACTCTAGATGTGTTTTGTTTTTACAAGTTGTAAAGTTGTTCATGAAAAGTTAAAGTTCAGTGCTGAATGTTTACATTTCTCACCTCAACAACAGCTGGTTCCTGACATGAAATGCAGACTCAGCAGTTCCCTCTTCTGGAAACGGCTGCCTTCCAAGGATTTGACGTGGCTTCAGTTCCCGTCCATCACAGGATGGACAGGAGCAAAAGCTACTTGTAGATTTTCTCAAAGTGGGAGAGGAGACTTTATACAAACAGTCTTCAAGCAGTACAGATGAGAAGCTGTTGTAATGACCATCTTTCATCTGTAAAGTCCATCTTTCAGAAGGCTTCTTCAGTAGTAACTGACTAGGGGAGTGGGGAGTCACTGGTTCATGGTGGCACCACAGGCTCTTAAAAGAACAGGCTACAAAGACACATGAGGCCAAGTGTGTGGTGGATGCATTATGGGAAGCAGGTGAGCCAGTGTGGTGCATGGTTCTCAAAAACATCATGAGAACCCTTGGTCTTGGTTTCCTTTAAGTGTGAAGTATTTTAATGTCTGTGTGAACTCTTGATGACCAGCTAACATAAGAACTAGAGATAATGGGGCTTGAACCCAGGACCTCATACATGCAAAACATGCACTCTACCACAGAGCTACATCCCCTACAGTACTTTCTGATATGCTATAGTGTTGTCATGGAAACGGTCTGACAGCTTTGACATAAAACAAAGCTTTTCTTGAGTGCAGGTGACTGGTGGTGACTCAGCTGATTAGAAGAAAGGGAACCACTGACATCTTGTGGTCAACAGATGGAACTAAAACTCATCATGCTCTTCCTGTTTAATCTTCCTGTGTTAGTGGAAGGAACTCCATCCAGCTAAAATCTTTAAAACTGGAGGATTTCTCAACCTGTAAGTGACTCTTGAATAATTTTGTTCAGGAGATGCTTATTTGAGATGGATTATTTCTCATCTATTCTCAGTTACAATCAGTCATTCACAGTGTGGTGCTATCAACACAGCTGCCATGACTTTTTGATGTGTTTTTGTTCAACTCAGTGTGTCAGTACTGAGGTGTAATGTCTTTGCTGTCACAAGAGTTAACACCACAAGATACATATGAATGTATGTAATGCTTAATGCTTGAAGAAAACCTTCAAAGTGGAGGAACTGCTGCAGGAAGTGAACAACAAACCAGCTGAAATACATCAGTGAAAGTAAAGTAACACAATAAATGAAACGTTAGATGCTGTTACTCATTTGTTGTTTTTCCAATTGTGTGAGGATTTAATAACAAAGATGCTTATACAAATGGTTTTCAAATGATTTACCAATCAAACATTATTCTGCTGAAAGAAGCCGCCGCCATCAGGAAATAATGCTGCCATCAATGGCTGTACATCAGAAGCCTCCATTTGGCCACAACACTTTGGTCTGATGTGTGTATTTATTTAATTTGTGTAAATGAGCCTCTTGTTCAAGCGGCTTCTTCAGTTCTGACTGACTGCTATGGAGCAGCATGATTTTCATCTTGGAAGAGTCATTATCTGTTCTCTTTAGTCATTTTATTTATTTGTTTATTTCATAGGGACAGTGCATATTGATGAACATCTGTAATGAACCGTGTAAATATGCCAGATTATAGCAGAGATGCTAATTTCCATCTGCAGTCCCTAGGCAGGTGATTAAAATACAAACACTACAAATAC
>OOFC01043563.1:0-15211 GCA_900323345.1 Pseudochromis fuscus | reverse complement strand
TGTGTGTGTAAACGTTGGTTCGCAGTGACATTCCTCCCCTGTCAAAGCCCGAAAGGAATTCCCTTGTAGGAGTGGCAGGCATGAGGTCTGTGTTTAGCACACACACACACACACACACACACACAATTACAAATAAATATATCAGAGTATAAAAATTGATTAGCACCCACTCAAACACCGGGCCCCACCCAGACATAAGGATAACCACAGCAACATACTTCATGTTGGACATTGGAGCTCATCAGAATCTACAAGTCTTTTGAGGGTTGTGTAACTTGAGTGGAGAGAAAGACAGATAGAAAAAGAGGGGGAGAGACAGAAAGAGAGAGAGAGAGACAAGGTAACCTGATGTCCCAGGAGTTTTCTGAACAGTAAACGGGTTCCCATTGAAGTTTGGAGAACCCCCCTTTTTTTCTAATCCTCACCTTTATTCTCCTTCTCTCTACACCCTGTCCTCTCACATTCACTCTCCATCCGCATACACCTGGAAAACAATGTATCTGACTGTAACAGTGAAAGAACACAGCAACACACACATTATCTTGTTCAACTTTTGTTGGAGGACCTCATGTGTGTTGTAGTCAGCTGGAATTTTCTCCACAGAGGACGATGTGTCTGCTGCTGAGCTCAATTCAGAGGCTCCACTTTCACTTAATGACAGGTATGAAAATAACTTGAAGGCAAAGTTTGGAAGATAAACTCTCCGTCCTTACGCGCAACCCCACGCACATTTGCACACATGTTTAATTAGGGTTTCAAAAGAGCAAGGTAGAACTCACCAACCACCCTGTAAGGCTCCTGCTCCTGTCTCCACTGTGAGTGAAACCCTCCACAGAAAGCTCTGCTATATTCCACCTCACTCTCTCCGGGCCGGGGGCACAATTATCCTTAACTCCAAAATACCCGCTCCTTCTTTTAAAGCTGTGAATCCAGGTCTCGGGCCATGCACTTCTGTCTGTCTCCCTCCCACACTCTTTGGGAAATGGATTGTTCTAAAAGTTTAGTGAGAGAAGTCCCAAAGCTGCTCCCTCCCTCCTGTGTGGATCACAGCAAGGTCCTAGTGCCTACCCTTTCCTACCCTTGCTTCAGTGACATAAAAAAAAAAGCTCCTAATATACACCTAGCTACTGTCATTCATATTTTCCTCTCATTCACTCTTTCACCCATGTGCTGCCCTCGTGCATAAAACAGCGGAAATGAGCTTTCTTTCATTCAGCTTCTGTTTATGTGAGACTTGACGTCACCTCTGAGGTCAGGCCTTGCCCTGTGCAGGGAACGCTTCCCAAGATTTGTCATTGTTGCTCCAATACCTGAGTCATAGCCAACTTGGCAAAGATACCCTTGGATATATAGAGTCATTGGAGCAGTGAATACGTGTGATTAATAACCGGCCTGATAATGGAGGTAAGCTCCATTACTCATTTCAGAAATGTAGGACGGTGTCATTTTCTAAAAGCTGATATTGCAAATATGCACGAGCTTCTGCCGCTGAGAAACAAAACAAAAAAATGTTACAGTTCAGTGAAATTCGTGGAATTGCAAGAATAGCACTTTGATGGTCTGTTGCAAGCAGGAATTCTTCTCTGCTACTTGTCAATAGCAAATGGAGAGAAAAATGGAGGGAAGTAGAGCGACCAGAAGAGTCAAACCATGCAACTATGATATCCCCTCACCCTGGTAGCTGTCAGCCACACCCTGCATTCAGCAGGGCCTCCAGGCTCCAGTATCACAACAGTCCCTTTCTGACATTTCTCTCCCTTTCTTGTTTATGCATCTTTATTTTCCCATCTCTCCGTCTTGCCTTCTTACCCTCTTTCTGGTTCTATGCATTTCTCTCTTTCACAGCTTCTCTCTGACCTGAACCGTATCATTGTCAGAGCCCCTGGCGCTGAGCAGACAGACATCCTACCCATCTCCTCCGACAGACAGGGAGAGGAAAAAAGAGAAAACTGAGAGAAAGGAAGGATTGTGTGTCAGTGTCATCCCTTTCTCTTCCTCTTGGGAAAATGAAATTCCTTCAGTGTCAGAAGAAAAGCTGATGTTGTTTTGGTGCTAATGAGAAAACTTTATTGGTTGCAAATGAGCCCTGGAAGAAATAACACAGGTGAACATTTGAGAAGGTCCTTTTTTCTGCTCAAGAATTTTGACCCCGACTGATGAGTTCAACCCAAAGTGGGCATTCCCCTCAAGGTGGCATGGCTCTCTTTGAGATCCTATATGTGAGTTTTTCTAGTGTGTGTGTGTGTGTGTGTGTGTGTGTGTACGAGCTTGTGTCACTTGTCAAAACTGACTTGGCTCTTGTTATCGAGACTCACTCTGAAAGGGGAAACCCCAGACAGCGAACTTTGGCCCTGCACCCCACTCTGGGGTTGGTTAAGGGTGAGAAATGCTGAGGAGGGGTGAACACTTTGGCTGGAAGGGTGGAGAGGAGGTCAAGAGTACAACCATATCCTCATATTTCAGGCATTTTGAGGCTGGGGCTACTGCAGAAGATCTGCACGCACGAGTTTGACCTTGTTTCAGGCTAACACCTACATGCAAGTTGATTAAAAAAAAAGCCTGTTTGATGAGATTTTTTGCAATCTGTCTGAACTGTACTTATTTCTGTATTTCTGTTAAACAATACTGACAAACTTGTTGTGTGTTTGTATATTTAAAAACACATCCTGTCCTTTGCATGGATATAAAAACAAGGTTATTTGTGGTTGCGTTAGGGTTGAATGCAGCAAAGTATGTTAGCAATCATTTTAACGGTGTATACGTGCGTGTGTGTGTGTGTGTGTGTGTGTGTGTGTGTTATATCTCGGATGAGTCACAATCCAACCCCAATGTGTGGTCTCCCGTTTACAGCTCTATATATTCCCGTAAATGCTTGCAAAGACTTGAAAGCTTGTTCCATGCTATGCATAATTATTTAGGCGCATTCTGCACAATGCTACATCATCTCCATTATCCGTACGGCTCATAACAATATGTGAGTAAATTTCTTTCTGATATGCAGCTGTAGGGCACGAGCGCCGTGCACCAACACAAAAGCCACATCCAAACTCAAACACCCTCACTGTTTTCATCCAAGCACTTAACAACGGGCTAATCCTTCGCCGCGCTCGATATGTATCTCGATGATGTCTGAGGAAAGTGGTTGGGCAGGTTTTTTTTTACGTTGTACAAAGACACTGTTCAGGGACACACAACTATGCTGGAACACACACATGGTTACGGTGAGGCACATATCCCCATTCAACTCAAGTGTTCCAAGAATGATGCCATGCTTCTCTGAACTTTATTATTTACAGCTGTGTTTATCACTCAATCAAGTTATGGGAGAACAACAATAAACAAGTCCAACGTGACTTAAAGAGTCAATTTTCATAAAATACTCAAGTATGTTTTTATCTTTTTATGTACGTAGTGTTTTTAAAGCTATGCAAATAGTTGTAGTTTTTTAAGTCAGGGTTTTGAGGCATATAAGGCATCTAATAACTTGCCACCATTTTTCTGCAATTCATGAACAACTTAATAAACTGCAACAGTGCTACTCGTTTTTACTGAATAAGAAGATAGATGTCGATTTTTATTGACAGTATTTTCTTACTTTGTTTTCTTATAATCTTCAATAAGGAAACATTTATTTTCTTCCCGGGTGTCGTCATCACCGACCCTTTAATTAAGTATACAATAAAGTGGAATAGATATAATGTAAAATAAAATGTGCTTATTTGTTGAATCCCTTCTTTCTTAATGCCTAATGGGAATATCATACACAAAGCATTTTTTTTTTTAATTATGAGCAATTTCTTTCATTTACACGAGCACTGGGCAAACTCATTAATGATGACGCATCTTTTTTTTCTCCAACATGTTTTTTTTAATAACCAGTGAAAGCTACGCCAAAAAAATGGGTGACTGATGTTTTCTGTCCCAGTTCTCCATATGTCAGAGGGAAGCTGGATGAATGGCTTCATTTCACCTGCACCTTTGTTGACTCTGTGTACCTATGGCTGCATGCGTGCGTTCGTGTTGTCCTGTGAGGCAACTGAATGGCTGTTCCTCGGCGCATTGTTGAGTTACAGGGCTCATCCTCCTACACCCTCATCATGGCCTTGTGCTGACGCATCCCAGAAGCCTCTTCACTCATTGACTCTTCTGTCCCCTTCCTCCCACGGCCTCGCCATGCAGAATCCCGCTATTGTCCCACCAAGGACGGACCACGCTGTACACAGGCTAGCAAACAGCCAGGCTCGCAATCATACGCACCATGCACAGTATGTACAGATAGATTCAGAGCGACGGCAAAGCATACCTGAACGGACAGAAAAGAAAACGAACTGTACAAACCCCGACGCATAACATCAAGGAGCTTTTCACAAGCTGACGTAGTTTTCCAGTTGTTCCCACAGTTTGCCCTCGAACCCTAATCTCCTCTCAGTGGAAACCGAGCACTTCATTAAACCCGATGTCCCTGTGTGTGTTTATGTGTTCCTGTGTCAGTTACTGTGGTTCTGCATGCTGGGTAAGTAAGTGTATTAACCTTTACCCTCTCTCACCATTGTTTCTGTGACATGCCCCAGTGCTACTGGAACCCATTCCCAGAGATTTTGGTAAAATGTTAAATCTACCAACATCTTGTGTTAATTTCACTTCTGGATGCATGCCAAAGTCAAGCGATGAGAGCCAGTGTCTTAAGATCATGTGCTGTTGTTGATCTCAGTGTAGAGATGGTCACTGATATCGACTTCTGGTCAGATGAGCCTCAAACTCTGTTTCAGTTTTAATTATTGTATCTTTTCATCCTCTTATCTCCATCTTTTTGTTGCAAGTTTCATTTTCTCATGATTTGTTTTCCCAACAAATCTTTCTTCTTGGTATTCTTGGTTAATATATTTTCTACATTGGTCATATCAATAAACACAGATTTCAGAGGATACTGGAAAATCAAAGTCATGTTGTTTGGCGTTATTGTCATTCTGTGACTATACATTCATGGTCTCCGTAGCCATCTTTCGTGGCCGGTTGTTTCCCACACACAGAGGGCATTGTGTCCTGTAATGGAACCTCGGCCTCAGGGTCTTTTGCTTCACAGCTCACAACTCATAGACATGTTGGCTTAGATCTCTGCCTCAAAACACATTGTCGCGGTCGGACATCTTTTCAAAGTGTATACAGTATATTTCCCATACTGTCTAAGACAAACTATCAAAGACAGGAGCCAGTAATGGTTTTAATAAAGTCGCAGAAATCTGGGAGCAGACTGCGAATGCATGAAGCTGCATACAGTATATTTCCCATGTGGAAAAAATAAAAAAATGAAACAGCAACCAGCTATGAACAGGAAATCACTTGGCTTTTCAGCAGCAATCTCACAGTCATGCCCAAGATAGCACAAGGACACTGAACCTGACTCATATTTTTTTTGACAGAATCCAATTTCCATCAAGTTTTCCCACAAACTCATGTGATTTCTCCCTTTTCATTTTTTTTAAACAAAACTATTTTCCCCCTCTTACATGAATTCCTTAGATATGAGCCATGAGGTCTCCAAAGCTGCCCCCTTCCACCAAATGTGAAACTTCAGTGACTCACATCCCATCCTAGCACGTCAGGACACATTCTCCGATGTCTACACATGACACCACACTTTACCACATTATTTTCACTCAATTTGTCAATGAGTTTCTCCCGTTCAATTTTTCTTCATGCTTGTGGTCACTGACGCTGCATAACTTCAGGATGAGTAAGTAAGAGCAGCGATCTGTTACTTTTTGCTGTTGCCAACAAACACTTGGTATCATGCAAAATACAAACATCATGTGACCAAACAGTTGTTTTCAGTTGCACACTGTAGATTTCTTTATTCATGTCTCAACATGTCCTGTCTTGTTATTTTTCCACTCTGATCAGTGAAGGACAATCACATCATATGATTTCATCTTCACTTCAGATTTAAATCATGTCCACAGTAAATTTGAAAATGTAACATTGTATGTACACTATTTAAGATCTTTTTCATCACTTTAATGTGTACAACTAAAAATAACTCTCACCTAAGTTTATCAAAAGCTCCAAAAAAGAAAGAAAATGGTCAATACTTACTGTAACAAAGTTAGCTTAAAAATCTGACACTGATGCAGGTTTTCAGAAAAAAAAAAAAATACAGGAAACATGATTTATTTCTTCATTTTGTGAAAGGGTTTTGAAGTTCAACTCACCTGTGTTGGCTCATACTGTCTAGGATTGTAATCTGTGTACTGTATCTGATTACACGTAGTAGGCGTTGTCTTTGACATGCTTATCAGTTTCTGTGGTGAGATGACTGCAAGTTTAAAAATGTGATTTAATTGAGGTTGATAAATGCTTTTGTCAGCAAAGGTGACAGAGTATGTGTAAGGTCAGTATGGATTATGTCAGTGTTTTTTTGTTTTTAAGGCTATCAACAAGTCATTCACAATGAACAGAAATAGTCATCACGGTGGGAAATTAACATGACCTGAAGATGTCAGAAAGTGTTTCAATAAAAATGTTTTGTCAGATCTTCTGCACATCCTTTCAAAAGGTTAGCAGCTTCTGTGTTGCTGATGCAATCACAAATTTAACTTTGTGTATTTATATTAATGGCCACACGTACTGTTTGATACTTAAATCACCTGAACCTACACCTACAGAAGAATCTGAGTCTTTGAATTCATCACATGTATATAAAATATTTGTATCTCTAGATATTGCTGGAGCATGAGTCAGATATCAGGGTTGAAGATCAGCACTCAGGGTTAGTTGAAGAGTATATAGATAACCAGGGACAGGGGGTTTGTGTGAATTGTAAAGGGTGAGGCAACGAGCAGAGAGGAGGAAGATGGAGGGGGGCAGTGAGTTGTGAGGGGTGAGTAAAAAGAGACACCTGGGAGAGGAACAAAGCTGCAGCTGTTTTGGCTTTACTACTTAAAAAAAACCCACAGAGAGTCTTTTAAAGGGTTAAACTGGGTCAACATGTACACTCTTGCATATACCCTCACACGCAAACATTCATACACACTTAATACACACACACAGGTCCAAACACAACCTGTCTAGTGAGATGGTGTATTCCCTTATGTTGAAATGACAAAAAAGTTTGAATGTTTCTGTCATGTGGATATTGAGGGACTAGTTTTTTTTTTTTATAGCAAACCAGGCAACCAGAGACAATATCACTGCTTTAATAACCAGACATTATGATCCCAGTCACAACAGAAATTACATAAGGAAGAGTCATTTTTTACCCGGAAAAGACAAAATTGCAAAATCCCTGAATAATATGAATGTATTTCATGACACTCTTATGACACCAAAGAGATCCCAGGGTGTTTCCATCTCTGACTAATCTAAGTAGTTTACCAACCAAGGTAAAAAGGGAAAGCCCTGTGAGAGCCCTGAGGGTGATTACTAAACATAGTTGGAATGCACAACAGACAAAATAACAGTGGTACACTTGTTAGACATTACACTTTTCAGGAAAAGCTTGATTACGCCCCCACAAAAATCTAGGCATGACCCCCCCACACCTCTAAACCAACAAGCAAAACACTCCCATGCTGTGGAGACATGTGCTTTGACACACCCTCTCCAAAATATCATATCTGAGATGCTCAAACTGTCAAAGGAGTCCAAAGCAATCAGTGTCACTTTCCAGTGTTTATAGACAACAATATCATCGGTTTCTTGTAGAGCGTCCAAAGGTCTGAACCTCAATACTGTAACATGCAGTTAAATTGTGTTATCATTTATGTCTCAGCATTGAGAACAAAATGAGTCAAAGCTGGCTGGTAACTCCGACAGGAAATGTGAGATCAGGAAGGACAATGGGCCTCATGCAAGAACTTTTTGGTATTCCTATCCTGTTGCTCAGCTTGATGAATACCACCTGTTCAAGAGGAGTTGCGCATTTTGGAGATTTCATCATTAGCATAATCAACACCCCTAAAATGTGCCTGGACGCCTGCCTGTTTCCTTGTTTTGTAAGCAAGTTGCATTCACAAAAAAAAGTTACCAAATCTTCACACTGCACAGATTCTGGTCCTCAGTGAACAAGAAGGCAGAGACAAGTTTGGAAGTGTCAGTTGTGGTGTGAGGACACCGAAAACAATTGGATTTTTTAATAGTACATTTGGCAACGTGCCATCAGAGCGGTATTGTGCGACTGGTTAAACATGAAGTTAAAAACAGCTTTGTAAAGCAGCTTGTTCCATGACGAACATGAGATACAGTGAAGTGACGAAGACGGGTAAAACAGCATTATTACATAACATGTTAGACTCTGAAAGAAAGACCTGAGCCGAAAGGGGCAGTTGTGGCTCAGGTGGTAGAGCAGGTCGCCTATGAATCGTAAGATTGTGGGTTGTATCCCCGGTTCCTCCTGTCCACGTGTCGAAGTGTCCTTGGGCAAGACACTGAACCCTAAGTTGCTCCCAATGGTGGCTAGTGCCTTGCAAGGCAGCTCGGTAGCCATTGGTGGTGAATGAGGTGCCTTGTAAAGCCCTTAGCTACCTAGCTAAGGTCAAGAAAGCACTACATAAATGTACTTCATTACTCCAGAATATATGAATAAAAACTGTATAGTCGTGTAAAGACAAGTAAAAATCTAGCTCATACTACTGCACATCAAAGGTGATAGTGAAGCGCAAGTCTAGGTTAGTTTAGGCAGGACTTGTAAGAAGGATAATCTATGTTCTTGCTAGCAAGTGTGTTTGTATGGGAATTAAAATATGGTTAAGGCTACTTAACTACAGTTACAGTATGGTTAGTGGAAAGTAAATTGTGTTGGTTGGTGGAGGATCATTGCTTCAGGTATGTAACAAAAAAAAAAAAGGAATGACATACAGTAGATCAATTCTTTCATGTTAAAAAAAAACACTTCCTGCTTGTCCGATCCATCCATCTTCTATACTCGCTTATCCAGTAAAGTACAGGACATTTATCCAAAACCTGTATCGGCTGGTCATGGGCGAGAGGCTGAGTACACACACAGAGACAAACACCTATGATCAATTTTAGAGTAATCAGTTAACCAATCAAAAACCAATCAACATGTATGGTACACACAGAAAGGCCTAGGTTGAAGTCCTTACCTGGAAAATACCATTAAAAACACATTGAGCCACACTGTTGCAGTGACTGACAGGAACCAGCATTTCTGTGAATGGACACTGTCAATCATCCCGACATACATCATCCTATAGGTTTAGTCCTGAGTCTGACACTAAAAATAGACCTCGGCAAAAACACAATTTCCCTTTAGTTTGAGGAACACGTGTTCAAAACCACATTTACAAGTAAGCAACGTTTAAATGAATTACACAATGTGGCTGAGAAGCAATAACATTGCACAACACTCCAGAATGACTTTCATCACTTGTACAAACATAATGAAAATGTGTGTTTGATCTGAACATTTTATGAGCTTTTAAGTTCGTTCCTTTATCCTGAGCTGTCCTCTGGCTGCTCGGACCAAAAGAGATCAGAGTCGGGCTGAGTCGGTAAAGGGGATTAGATACAGAATACCATCACAACCCAACATGTGATGGAAATGAACTCACCAGTTTGCTCTGGAGCCACAAAAAGTCCAGGATGAACTGTGGTTACGGTCAAATAATTCACACACACACATCATTGACATACACAACTAGGAGGGATGCACACCAGATGTAACTTGCCCAAACTTGTATCCTACACCATGTTTGTCATTTGTTTAGATCTAACCAAAGCACAGAGTTCACTGGAAAGCTCCTGAACATTGTAAATTACTGATATAAACAGTTGCATCAGTATCATTGAGAGTTCCTCTGAACTCTTTGGTTGTGTGTTGTTGTTGCTTCCACTTTAGCAAAATGTATTTCAAATAATAACTTTTGAATGTGTCCAATCAGAAAAATAAACTCATATTGCATGAGTCTTCTTCTCAAATCCAAAAACATGGTCTTTCTTGAGTCATCTCCTGTCAGATTAAAGATTATGATTTAAGATCTTTTGTCTGTATGATAAACATTTTCTTTGTTTTACAGTTTCTTTATAATCCTAAAGTGTATTGACCTTAACTATACACATTGCTTTGCAGGGTTTAGCCCAAAACAGTTGTCTGTTTACAGCTTCAGTTAGTTTCAGTCAAACATGATGTAGCCATATTTGACTTTTTGTGATATTTTTCAGGATTGTTTCAATTAAATGTTGCCTTCCAAAACACACACACCATTATTTATCCCTCACCTTCACAGTTGTGTTTTTGCTGAAAACAATCTTTTATTGTTGGACTGATCTTCACGGCTGACACATTCCTTCTGTGTAGTTTCATGTTGTTCTGTCAGTTAGCAGGGCAGACGTCCCGCCTATGAATAGTTTTGGTTTGACAGACTGTGCACTGTGAATCGCACCATGTTTCACACCAAAAACACTCCCGCTACACAGAAGACACACAACTATGTAAACTTTATTATGTACAGTACACAACAGAAGTGACTACATGTTTGTGCAGAGATTAAAAATTAGATCAGTTTTTTAAATTCAAGTTTGACGACAGGGTGTGTGCTGTAAAATTAAAAACTAATTGGATTTACAGGCCCTGCAGGAGGAACTTGACACTTTTCACGATCGAGAATTAAAATGTTTTTGTTTTCAGCTTCTCTCTGCTCGCATGGTTTACCTCCACTCCTTTACCTCGTACTGTAAAATACCCTGAAGGTGATCTACTGAATTCAAGTCAGGCGGCATACTTGGCCAGCTCATAGTTTTCATTATATTTCTTCTTTAGAGATGCTTGTATACATTCGGCTGTTGGCTTTGGATCTTTATCACGCTGGAATTTTCCTCTTCTGCCAAGCCTCTGAATACCAGGAGTCACATTGTCAGGCAGTACTTTGGTACATGTACAGGCATTCATGGTGTTGTTTAGAAATGTTTTCTCCTCAATACCTTTGGCACACTGTCTGGAGTATGTGTTTACTGACCTGGTCAGGTTTGGACCAAACTTAGCTCTGTGTCTTTTTATCTTTGTCTCAAGTGATGAAATAATTTGCTCCCAATATACATCATGTTTTAATGTTGCTGTTTTGTGCCAAAGAGCAAGCAAGGTTTTTTATTTTCTTGGACGTTGTTGAAAGCGGTTGACATTATGCAGTGTCCCAGAAACCTCCTTGTAAAGTTTGAAGCACAGATAGATAGATAGATAGATAGATAGATAGATAGATAGATAGATAGATAGATAGACAGAAAGGTGCTGTCCACAGATGCCAGTCGCCACCATGTTGGATGACTGTGCTCACTATTTGTTGCATCATTTCAGGAGGACGGTCACTGCTTCTTATTGCTTCTGTGACTTGTCCTGTACCTGCACCTGATTACTGCTGAAGCTGTTTGGCAGATTTTTTTTTTTTGGACTGAGTAATTGTTCTCCAGTCTCTCTCAGTCCTTTCCCATCTTTGGGAAATCCCACTTCGTCTCACATATTACAATTCCTGAAGTGAATTCTTTACCATATGCAGCCACGCAGACAGACACAATCCAGAGGTCAAAAGTAAAGACAGTTCTGGTCTTCACAGGTTATTTTGTCACCATGTTCATGCAATAAGACTCATGGGAAATCTGAGTTCTACTCAATTCTGTTTCTGCAATGACAGGTTTTCTAACTGGTCGGTGTATTTGGAGTTTCTACTATGGGGTGTGTATTGTCAGTGTAGTTGTTCTGCAGTACCGTATTTTCTGTAGTTTACTATTGAGCGCACCTTTCTATAAGCCACTCCAGTCTATAAGCCGGTATTGAATTTATTTTAACAGTTTCATGTGGTCCACTCTGACCGGGTCTGATGTGACGAGGCCAAATGTATCGGCGGCACGGAGCTTGCTAGCTTGTAAAAAGCTAACGAGTTTCGTGCCGCCGATACATGAGCCATACCGGTGTTTAAGCCGCAGGGTTCAAAGCGTCGGAAAAAAGTAGCGGCTCATAGTCCGGAAAATACGGTATGTGTTTTTGATTGTAAGAGAAATACTTTACTTGGCAACTTAGAAATAATGCAATTATTGAGAGGTGATACAATTTTGAACAATTTGACTTTTAATTGATATTACGCAGTGATGTCCTCACTTCCACTGTATTATACACATAAGAGGCTGTTATAACTGTGATGGCTTGTCACACATGTTGGTTCATCAACTGATTCCTGCCTTGTTAATACTGCTTTGGTTGTGATTTGCAACCATACATGAAAGAAAAACACTCTGATTACATTACTTGACAGGTTCCAACTAAACAAAAAAGTTAATGTACTGGTTCACACTCTGCTCATCTTTAACACCACTTCCTCCTCCTGGCTCAAATTAATACAACAGGTTACAACAGGTCTTCTTCAAAATGTCGTCACTGATATTCACTATCTAATATTCACTATCTTCTTGAGAAAGCAACACTATTTGGCAGAGTTACTTTTTTGCTGGCGGCTTTTCGGTTACTCACTAATTTGCAGCTCGCCCAGTCACCTGAAACTCTGATCACCCTGTTTATGGTGTTTATTTCAAAATAAGTTATTTTCATTTATTCCCTGGGCGAAATTCTGCTCTCCACCCACCCCCAAAAGTGCATGAAAAATCCATACATGCAGTGAGACACAATTCCCCTGAACCACCAGGATTTGCTCGCCTGATTGTGCAAACACACTGCTATTTGTCCTTTAAGCTCCTCAGTTCCTCTGTGTGTGGCAGCTTGCAGTTGATGTCTGACAGACAGCAGGGTACTGGCCTACAGGGCTTAGTTACAGTCATAAAGAACATCCCAGAGCACAGGACACATCTGCTGCCACACAGTAGCTACTATCTGCTACTTCAGGACGACATCTGCGAAAGCAATTAAAGCTCCACACTGAAGGGTGGACAGGACAAGAAGAGGTGAAAAGGAAACAAAAAAAAGAGGGACGGAGTGAGAGAGCAATGAAGTTTTTCATAAAGGGATTAAGGAATCTCCAAACCATAAAACAGAAACGGAGAAAATGTGGTGTGTATTGGATCGGGCTGAAGGTAGATGTCATTTGTTTGGTTCTGCAGAGCATCATGGAAACAGCTTCATCGAGTTCAGGGACTCTTCCGATATAACTTTACTTGATATGTCTAGTAAAACAAGTTGGAGAAAGCAGACAGGCTGGCTGTGACAGAGAGCATGGACAACATCATGCAACATCTGGACACTGAATATCACGAGGGCTAAACCTGATTAATTGTTTGGATTGATGGATGAATATAAATCACCAAACAAATGAATCCGAAATATTTTTAAAGAATTGATTTTGTCAGCAGGTGGAAAGGACAAGTGAACTATTGATGTGAGCTACTGAGTGTGTAGCTGTGAGACTTTGGTTCCCGCCCCTGCTGACCTTTGACGATCCCTCAACTTTTACACTGCTGTGAGGTGTTTGTGGTTTTTCATTACTTCCATTTTACTCACCAAACTATTCATGAATTCACTGAACACAGACATTACCTCAGCAGCTATCCATTAGTTTCCTATTTAGTTAGTCACATCCTGGTCACCCCGTCACGTTTTGAGGTTTTAGAGTTTATTCCAGTTATTTCCACATGTAATAATAAAATTGTACTTGGCGAGTTCTTTGCTGAGATCCGGGAAAGCAAGAAAATAGACAAGGCAGCAGTCATGGACAATATGACAGTCACATGGATTTTGAATAAACTGGTTAAAACAAAGGTTAAAGGTAAAATTATTACCATCAAAATCAGTTGAAAATGTCAGAGATAGTTTCTACTTTAACATATTTGCTTGAAAGTTTTTGTGTGTATTGATGAACCAACACCAGCATGTGTTGGTGTCACTTTCTGTCTGGCTTGTTTACAGAATGTCAGATCATCTGACAACTTGTGGTTTTTGGCCTGTCAGACTTCATTGTTGCGACATCACCACATTCCCAGATCTCATCAGTTACTTTGGCGAGTGTTAGAAATGGCGGCCAAAAAAGGGGAAAAAAGCAAAAGACGTAATAACTGGGAATCATCCTTTAAACACCAGCTGCATTCAAGTGCATAACATCAGAACATAACAATTTGAAAAGGCTAACAATTGAATAAAATGTTGAAATGTTGTCCCTCGAGCGATTTCTCTCCCCTGAGTCCAAAGTGCTGTTCAAAGTAATACTGAATACCCACTTTCTTTGTTTTCCAACAATCTCTCACCTTCTGGCCCTGGGATGACTGGGAATTGTGTTTGCACACCCAGCCAAAAATTACACAGCATCCACAGCTACTCCAGAGAGCAGGAAACGTAGCCTTTAGAGAGGAAATAGGTGTCTAATTGTCGACCGAGAGAGCTTTTCATGTCCACGAAGCCAAATGATAACATAAACAAGTCTTTTTTTTTTTTTCTTTTCAATTATATGAGAATAACTTTCATTGGGTTTCATTGTTCTTGGCACCTCTTTTGTCATGGGGATAGCTCTGGACAGATGTTCCCTTCAAACAAATATCTGTCTGGTTTTAATCTCAGCTATTTAATGTACTTCTGTCAGGGTGGGAGAGGCCGGGTCAAAAACTCACAACGGTTTTGTGCGCTAAAGACTATCAAGGGTGGGGTGGCAGAAAACATTGCAATGGTAAAACAAAGAATGGAAAGAGTCATGGAAAAGATGCAGGATGTTGAGCGTGATGTCCCTCTGCAATTATCCTGACTTTGTGGTTTGGAATAAGGACTGATCTGATTATATTCTAGATGCAACTGTCAGAGGCTTAGTTGGAGTGATTGGTGGAGTATGTCACACCGTCTGTGTAATACTGCAGAGGATAGTAATTAAGCTCCCATGTCTTTATCATTACAGGGTTTCACAAGATGCTGCTCACCCTGCTGAATCCCATGTAGAGCAGAGGAAACATCAGCAGAAAGGAATGAAGCACCTAATTGATCGTGAATAACTGGAAATGATGAGGAGCCCAGACTCACTCTAATCTGCAGTTACCATTTTCAGGATAAACCTTCAAAATTAAGGGAATGGGTTTATTTTCAGGGAGTCAGCTTCTACTTTTCTGCTTAAAGAAAAAAAAAACCCATTTGATTTCACTGCATGAGTGTGTATATATATATATATATATATGTGTGTGTGTGTTACACTGTTCTTGGGTGGTTAGAGCTTGGCAGACACACTCTGCCTCTGTGCCAGACACTTCTCTAATCAACGCAGGTCACTGGAGCTAGATG
>OOFC01043562.1:0-10192 GCA_900323345.1 Pseudochromis fuscus | reverse complement strand
CCTCCTTGTGTTTTCTTTAGTCTTTCTCTTTTACATTTGGTCAGTTTTTCTTCACTCTTTTTCTGTCATTGGAAACTGTTTCTTGTTTCATTTAATGTGGTTGTACAACCACACACACACACACACACACGTCACCTGAAATTAACATTGTGTTTTTAATCCTTTTAGATCCCATTGTTGGTCATATTGTTGCCTTATAACAACATCAACCAAAACATTTGCATAGAAATTACATTTGTTTTTATATCAATCACATCAATCACATCTTCTTTCCTTTTTATCAAAACTTATACTTATGGTTACTACATCAATTAATTATGCTGCTATAGGTCTAGACTACTCAAGGATCTCCCATGATGCACTCAGCACCTCTGGTCAACTCCATGTCTGTCAATGACATTGTACAGTCTTGACACAACAATATTACAAATAAAATGTTGAATAAATGAAATTAAAATGACACTATGATCCAACACAATGTCAATGTTTTAGAACCTTTTACAGGCCAAAAACTAAATTAAGTTTACCAACTGAATATTTGAAAAAGATCAAATTTAAATGTGAAAGTAGAAACTAAAATAGTAAATACTTGTTGATACTTTGTCAGACTGCCATCTTGATCCAAACATGAATACCGTATTTTCTGGACTATTGAGCGCACCTGTCTATAAGCCGCTATTGAGTTTATTCGAACAGTTTCATGTGGTCCACTCTGACCGGGTCTGATGTGACGAGGCTAAATGTATCGGCGGCGTGGAGCTTGCTAGCTTGTAAAAAGCTAATGAGCTTCGTGCCGCCGATACTCGAGCCACACTGGTGTTTAAGCCACAGGGTTCAAAGCGTCGGAAAAAAGTAGCAGCTTATAGTTCGGAAAATACGGTAATTATCGGAGGCATTTGTATATTTGGCTAAAACGTTGTTTGATTGGAAAACATCATTCAAAAAAAAAAATGTCCGATCAGTTTTAAACTCATCTTATCCATGCTTGTGTTATTTGCAGTGTGTTGTAAATGCAGTGTTCAGTGTTCAGTGTGGTTTGTAGATTTGTGAGGACCTTGTTGTTGTGGATTGTTTCTGATTGTGAGACTGTAATGTTCACCTGTCAGAGCTGAACCTGCTGCGATGTGTGATTGATCTGACGTCTCTGACTTTGCTCCACTTGCTGTGTTCAGGCTTTGGATGCTGGTGCAGGCGGCCTTCATGATTTATTCAGTGTCAAAATGTTTGCTGGGAAAATCGGGACAGACGTGGTGAAGAGGAAGCCGAGGCGGCCTCCTGACCGCAGAGCTGCAGTGCCAAAGCCGCAGTCAGACAACAGGTGAGCGGTTACGCTCTCAGGCACGTCTCATTGATATTCTAACCTATTGCACTTTCCCAGAGAGAGGACTCCCCTGTGGAAACGCATTACTGCCTCACAGCGACCCTCCCTCCTCCCTCCAGGCTTTGATCCTCTCAATGTGAAGCAGATCGCAGGGGAGGCTGAACGGCAGTTAATGTGACTTGTGGCCCAGAGGAGAGAAATGTGAAAGTTTCTGCGGGTGGAGGGTGGAGGAGAGGTGCTAACATGATCAACATGTGCTCACTAATAAAACCAAAGAGCTCCTCATAGCAATGATAGTCACCTCTGCAACCTGTGCAGTGATCACACTTACTGTACAATCATGCTGAGCTGTTTATGCATGTGTATATATTTTCTTACTTTTTTTTTTTGGCTTTGTGCAACTGCAACTCACCCAATCAATAAAGTACCGTATTTTTACTATTGAGCGCACCTGTCTTTAAGCTCCTATTGAATTTATTTGAACAGTTTCATGTGGTCCACTCTGACCGGGTCTGATGTGACGAGGCTAAATGTATCGGCGGCGCGGAGCTTGCTAGCTTGTAAAAAGCTAACGAGCTTCGTGCAGGGTTCAAAGCGTCAGAAAAAAGTAGCAGCTTATAGTCCAGAAAATACGGTATTCTGATTTTGCTACTTCATTTGCGTGGTATGTAACCATGAAGTTTGAAATGTGTTTGCAATAAAACTCCTCAATTGACCTCATTAAATAAATTAACTAAATGCTCTAACAGCTGTGGGGGTTGCAGGATCCTGGTCTACCACACCACCACCAATCTGTACTGAAGGATGGGTTGCAAAGGGGGTAGCTGAGCTAGTTTTTGGAGCCACCATCACCACTGGGTTCTGCTCTTGGGACTCTCTGGTCTACAGGCTACGACACTTTGTCTCCACTTGTCCGCTCAGCATCTGTCCTGTTTTTTGTTTGTTTGTTGGACAAAAGTGAAATCAGTGTTACAGAGATGGGAGGTTTCCAGATTCATACAGCACAATGGCTTCTTTGAGGAGGCAGCAGGTCGGAGCTCATAAACCCCTGAACACACCGTGGTGAAGTGATGCCCCGTCTGAATCCAACACCTCTGTTTTGGCTGACCTCTGGGTGTTTAAAGGAGGCACGGGTCACTTCCCTCTCTCTCCTCACCCCCCTCATGTGCACTCGCTGTGCTGGGTATCTCTCCCTCACCTGGGGGTGGAGGGTACATCCCAGGAAGGAGGATTACACAGTTTAATCCCTGGAGTCCAACAAGAATATAAGATTAAGAAAGTAACTTAATCGTATTATTTTTCTTCTTATTCCAGCTCATTTAAAACAGGAGAAAAAAAAAATACACAAGACTTCAGTGTGTAGCCAGCACACAGAGTGAAGGTGCTGCCTGGAGCAGTTTGGAGGAGGGGGTCAGGGCGGTAAGTGCCTTGTTCAAGGGCACATCAGCAGGGCAATGGAGAAGGACTGACTGCCACCTCTCCAGCCACATTTTTTTTGTCCAGGCTGGGACTTGAGCTAGCGACCCTCTGGTTCCCGAACCAAGTCCCCACCCACTGAACCACTGCCACTTCAATTAATTTAGTTAGATCACAGTCCGTCTAGATCAGTGGTTCCCAACCCTGGTCCTCGGGGAACACTATCCTGCATGTTTTCGATCAGGGGTCTCAAACTCATGCCATGGAGGGCTGAGCTAAAGCAGATGATTTTAATGATCAACACCTTCTTTAATTTGACTGAAGGAGCTCATCAGTGAGATCAGCTGCGGGAGAGATGGTTGGAGAGAAAACCTGCAGGGTCTCGGCCTCCATGGCATGAGTTTGAGACCCCTGTTTTAGATGTTTCACACTTGATTCAAATGACCAGCTCATCATCAAGCCTGATAACGATCCTGATCATTTGAACCAGGTGTTGGAAGAGGGAAACATCTAAAACATGCAGGATCGTGTTACCCAAGGACCAGGGTTGGGAACCACTGGTCTAGATACTTGTTGTTTAAAAACGTTACTGGCTTTAAAGTCATCAACGTGGACATGTGCTATTGAAATCAAGTGGCTGAATATAAGGAACATTTCTCCTTGTGCTCCATAGTTTTTTCTCCTTTTCCCTGTTTGATCACCTGTGGACTCAACCATGTCGCTCCAAGTCTCTAAGCAGCTCATCTCGTATTCACATTTCCCTCAACACCAAACCTCGATGAATGTAAAACAACAAAAACAAAGAAGAAGTTACTGTCCTTTGAGTAATTAAGAGAGAGATTAAGACTTTTTTTCCTACATTATACTCCACATCTCCCGCTCTCCTTCAGAGTCACACTCATGAGGAGCTTTTGTGTTTCAAATCAGGGGGAATAAAAGAGCACGTTAGGCTTCAGAGCCTTGCTCGAGGGTTTTAGGAATGAGGGGGATCTTTTGCCTTTGGTGCTGATAATCGGCAGCTTCTCTCGTTTCCCTTCAGCACAAAAACCTCCTCTGTCTGCCTCCTTTACTCTCCGAGGGAGAGTTTTCACCTCCCTGGGGCGAGACTGAGCCACCTGTAAGCCTGGGTTTATACTCCGGGACGAGGAAGCTGCTCTGGTCTTTTCAACTTCACCGGTGTCCTTCAGCTGTTCCACGTTTCAGTGATTCTGTTTTGTTAGTCATCTACCACAGAATGAAGCCTTAAGTATCTCCTTAATATATAAGATAAAATGTATATTTTCATAAATATTCTGTCTGTGAAAAAGTGTAGATGTCAGGGTTAGAGGAAAGAATTGGAGAAAAGTAAATCTATCTGCAGCTCCCTCCTTTCAGATGTATGAAAGCAATACATTTTAAACAGTTTCCCTGAACCCTGTCGATAAGAGGCTTATGTTCCCCTGCGAGGAAGACGAGGAAGTAAAGGATGAAGGGATGCAGCGAGCATGAGAGGCCAGCAAGGATGAGGGAGTCTTGATGTTCTGCTTGTTAAGAGATCACAGGACTCTGGTTTTATAGGAAAACAAAAAGGTGAGTGCGACAGTGAATATGGTTTTAATGGGTGGATTCATGCCCCTATTAGAATAAACCCTGCTATTTATTAGCAAATGTTAGCTGCTCGAGGTGGCACAGTTCAGACAAAGCTTGTTCGAGAAACAAAAACCAAGCAGGGAAACAAATAATGACGAGAAATTCAGTCAGATTTCACAGACAAATAGGTAGCAGAAGGATGAGTGTATATTTATACCCTGCAGCAGAATCCATCCATCCATCCATCCATTCATTATCCATCCATCCATCATCCATCCATTCATTATCCATCCATCCATCCATCCATCCATCCATCATCCATCCATCCATCCATCCATCCATCCATCCATCATCCATCCATCATCCATCCATTCATCATCCATCCATCATCCATCCATTCATCATCCATCCATCCATCCATCCATCCATCCATCATCATCCATCCATCCATCATCATCCATCCATCATCATCATCCATCCATCCATCCATCCATCATCCATCCATCATCCATCCATTCATCATCCATCCATCATCCATCCATCCATCCATCCATCATCCATCCATCCATCCATCCATCATCCATCCATCCATCCATCCATCCATCCATCCATCCATTCATCGTCTACAACTTTTCTCCTCACACTGGATGAATCAGTATAAGCATTGACATTTCCAGTGAAGTTACTTTAGACAACACAAACTTATCCTCAAACATGTTGCGACTAATCAGAAAGAAACGCATCATTACATTGTGCAATCCTACCATGAATGAAAAGTAACAAGAGAAAGAAGACAGCATGGAGTCACAGATGGCTGGAAGATGGAGACGATATGTTTTGTCTATTTTCAATAAAGTCCAGTGTTGAATCCAAGACTCCAGTCTGAGTGGTAACATGTAAAATACTACTCCAGTAAATAAAATATAATAAAACAAACTCACTACAGGCTGTAATGCCCTCGTTTCAATCATCTGGAGGAAAAACAAACCCATAAGGATGAGAAGAAGGATGCCAACGTGACGTAGTGCGCTCCATAGGCGCTCCACCTGATCATGATTCTTCTGCAGGAGCATCAGTTTCTGAAGCTCTGGCACAGGCAGTGAGCCACATGTGCTTTAAAATGAATTTTTACATAAACACATTATTTCTATTATTTCAGGTTCTTCAAAATTAAAAATAATGTTGAGCACAAAAGCAAGAACACACTAATGTATCCCAGGAATAAATGGATGCAAACAAAAATAAGAGGAAATTTGTTGATATATTATTTGCTGTATGAGGCCTGTTGTTGCACTAGCAGCCACCTCTAATCTAAACTTATAAAAACTGATGAAAAATCTGTATCTACTGTGGCCCAGTCACCTCTACATTTCCACTTCCTTCACCCAAACCTCGGGGACAAGAAGTGTGTGGAGGAGCGGGCTAACACAAATCTGGCAGCAGACATGTGATGGAGGTTTGAGATGTCAGACAGAAAGCTGCACAGACCGGCAGACAGTCAGACGGTTGGGACGGCAGACAGACTGGCGGTGGGTGTCTCTCCGTTAACGAGGCCTGACAGCTTCCATGCAGGCTCATGCGACAGTGAAAGGGAGGATCGGGTCAGATTCAGACTGTTTGATGTTGGGGCGGCGCTCGCGTTTGAAGCCCGCCGCTCATTTCGCCTCTGTTTGCTTTTTTTAAGCCCTGTTGTGTCAGACGGCCCTGGCTGCCCGGCGCTGGGGCAGGCAGACCCTTCCAGTAACTCACAGTGACAGTGAAAAACAAACCACCTGATATCTGCCCGCCAACTGCCCCATTTCAACCCGCAAGCTGATACTAACACCACTTGTGTGGACTGTGAGATTACCCAACATGCTCGTTTTTCTGGTACATACAAGAGCTTCATTCTTTATTGTGCAGCCGGAAGAGTCTGACCTTTTTTTTCTTCTTCTTCTTTTTTTTTTTGTGGTTTAAGCCAGGAAATCCTGGGTTGGCGTGCTGGCCTGGACGCCGTGTCCATTGTCTGGCCACTCGCTCACTGCTCCCATTGATGCTCTTCATCCAGCTGTAAAATCTGGTGTAGTGGTGAAGTGTGTGTGTGTGTGTGTGAGTGTGTGGGTGGAGGTGATGTGGGGGCGGATGCAATCCACTCTGAAAACAAGATGTCACCCCCCTCAGACGGGTCAGAGTGGGTAAGGGTGTAGAAGCACTGGCACTGGTGGGATAAAAAACATGCCGTGTTTGCTTCCGGTGCTCGCTCTCCCTCCCGTCCTCCCTCTCTCTCCGTGGGTCCGAGCTATAGGTTTTCATGGTGCATTTCCTCTCCTCCACTGTGGACGTTCTGCAGCGTTTAACAAGGGGGGCAGATTAGCATAACAGCCTCCGCAGGAACCCTGTCAGCATTAAAACACGCTTCCTCTGGAAGTGGTTTTCTGCATAATCTGTTCCTCCCACCACCACCACCACCACCACCTTCACCCCCTCAATCCCCCGTAACCCCAGTATAGAAAACAGTAACAGCACGACTCCTCTCTCTCATTATCTCTTAAAGCCAAAGCAACATCTGGATTTACCCATTAACTTGATTGAGTGCTTCGAAAATATAACTAAAGACATGTGACGCGTTACAGTGTCTTTAGATGCCTATGATAGGCATCGTATTGTACTCTAATGAGAGCTGCAGAAATATCAACGCCAGACGATGACACAGTTTGTAACTTAGATGAAGTTCACATGATCAAATCCTCTTCATTTAAAACTAAAAATAAACACAGCAGGAGTGTAGCTAATATTCTGTCCTGGAAAACTCTGAACACAACTATTGTAAAGAGAGAAGTTGACCAGTCCATGTTTAGTGTCCCTTTTGAATAAGTTGAATAGGTTTGTCTGTTTGTTTACATCCTGTCTGCTTCCTACCCCTTCAGACTGTAAATAGAAATGAATGAAGCAACCAGGGCTCAAAAATGAAACATGCAATACTCCCAATGGCCACTAGATGCTGGCTCCAAAAACTCATTCAGTCAGTCAATAGCTAAAGTCAACTCTTCTTATCAATGATGTGGTGGTCCATCTGAAAAACAAAATCCTCACCAGTAGATATTAGGATTTAAAAAGAGGAAGATTTAGGGGTGTGGTTACCGTATTTCCCGGAATATAAGCCGCTACTTTTTTCCGAGGCTTTGAACTTAAACACCGGTGTTTCTCATGTATCTGTGGCACGAAGCTAGCAAGCTCCGTGCCGCCGATACATTTAGCGTCGTCACATCAGACCCGGTCAGAGTGGACCACATGAAACTGTTCGAATAAATTCAATACCGGCTTATAGACAGGTGCGCTCAATAGTCTGGAACTCCAGACTACTCCAGTCTCATGCACATTTGGCAGTGTCCTCAGATTCAAGGGTCAGATCCGCCTCCTCACTCCTCCATCCAAATATGGTCACTTCTGGCTCCAAACCCAGATTTCTGCAGTTAACCCTGTAAGTTTGTAATTAGCACCAGAAAACACTATTCACTAGTTAAAAATTCATAAAGATGTATATTTATTAAGGTTATATCCTGTTTTCTGAGCAACTTTGTCAACAACTTTTTTTAAAAATGTCATTTTCCATTGTCCCTGGACTTGTGGTGTGGGTTATGTCTTTAAGCTAACCCCAGCACATTCACACTGATGCTGTTAAAAGTCATCGGTTTGCCTTACACCTTGTTTCAGTGAAATGAACTCAGCATTGCAACTTTGCCATAATATTTTATAGCTCTATTCAAAGTAGGAAATCTCCATTGGAAGGATTCCCTGTAGCTCTGGCGTGTTTCTGAGTCAACACGAGAACTAAAGACTTAATGTTTCTCAATAACATCCTGCCTGTGTTTGTGTTTTTGCTGTTCAAAGACTGGATGAGGTAACTTACAGGAAAGTGAGATCTGTTACTGTAAGAGATCTGTCTGACAGTTGTGTTGTGCAACAGCGGAGGAAAGTGATTGTTTGGGAAATGCTTCTCTTCCTGTGTTTTTTTTTTAAAAATGTTGGTTGAGTTCGAGTGCCCACCAAGCACAAACCCCCGAAACCACATTTACCAGACAGGAACACAAGAAAGCAAAGCCAATAAAAACACAAGGAGTGAGCACATCCTTTGTTGCAGGATATTTCAGGCAAACCGAGGCTTTTCAAAATTTCATCTCTGCCACATTCCACCACAAAACCCATCCGGAGGATAATAGGACAGGCTCTTCCGATAAGAGAGAAAAAAAACAACTTGTTTTCCTTGCAGAGTCGCTCGTATTCTCACGTTCCCACATCCGGATCAGGAAGCAGCTCTGAGCACGAGGAACAGGTGGATCCACAGCACGGTCAGCTGGAGGCTCGGACACAGGCTGGAGACATGGGGAGGCCTGGATGTCAGAGCAGAGCAGAGCAGACGACTGTGGTTTCATTCTTTCAGTTTTTGATTATTCAGTTCTGCTCGTCTCCAACCTTCACTGCTTTAAACTCTTGATGAACTGTGCTGTTGTTGAGTCAAGGTTCACAGGTTTGTGGCTTAAGATGTGGAATCTGATTAGAAATGATTTTCTTCTCACTTTTCTTTGATTCTTTTTTTGTTGGAGCCAAAAGTATTTGACAGATTAAATGTAGTGCAGACATGTTTCTTAGAGGAGGAAGCTTGCTGAATTTGATATAATTTTTTTTTTTTTATCATTATAATGAAATGTGGTGCAGATATTGATGGTCAAATGATCACTTTAATTGTCATCCAACGTCACCATCAGGTCTAAATATCTGGTTTGTATCAAAACTAATCATATTTCCACCATAATCAGCTGTTCTCTGTGTACAGGTCAGCAAATGTTATCATGGTAAAAACACTAGAGTAAGATGACAAACTAACACATGGCCATGTTTGCATTGTGAGTACACCAGTAGTCTTTTTCTCCATTAATTCAAGGACGGGCCTTGGAGAACAGCAGGAAAGTACATTTCTTCTGAAATGACATAGAAAGCTACACAGAAGACTTATAGTGAAGAGAAATTCATTATTCTTGTGTAGCTGCAGCCACATCACATCTGCACAACTTAAAACTGTTTTAACTTGAGCCAAAAATGAGCGTATTGCGAAAAAACAATCAGTGTTGAGATTCCTCAATCTCCTCTAAGGAGCAAAAGTGGAGTCTGGACTCACTGTCCAGAAAATATATGTCATGTGAGGAGAGATTTATGAATCAAAAAGTACAAAGAAGGCCTAAAACTCCTGGTGAGAAATCTCCAAAACCTGGGGACAGAGGTGAAAGTATCTGTCTGACAGACACATCAAGGCAAAGTGTTTGTAATCTAAGTAGTCACTGTCTGACTTTGGGACACTTTGAGACACAAAGACAAGTTTTCTACTGCTGATGCCCAATGTCAGTGGGAAGTTTTGAATTCTCCAGACATCCTGGACCAGGCACACATGGGGAATAGTCTTGTTTTAGGGAGAGCTAAATTGACTGGTTTATAATGTTTGTGACCGCTGGGGGGCATCGGTAAGAATTCACGTGGAGATGGTTCAGTTGTCTTCTTTAATAAACTTTATATTGAACAGTGGTTGTTTAGTCATGTGTGTGGTTCTGTAACAGAAAAGCATAGAGAAACATATAAATTCTAATATTCATAATAATCTAACTTGACACACAGTAACAGAAACAATCGAAAATAGCTTATACAACATGCTAATACGGGGAGTCGGAAGGCTGTTAGCCCGTGTGTTAGCACATTAGCCCGCTACACATTAGCTCTTAGACTGTCATTCTACGCATCTACAAACATGCACAATTACACCATTACTTCAGAGCATAATTAGCTGTCATAGAATGCATGTGCTTTTGGGTTAGGGTCAATACTCACATTTTAATGTACGCACACGGACACAACCAC
>OOFC01043561.1:0-14661 GCA_900323345.1 Pseudochromis fuscus | reverse complement strand
TTTCCTTCAATATTGTGACTTCCACCAAAGATATTACTAGTATTAGTCTTGTGTTTATTTATATCAATATTAGCTCCACAGCGTCGTGGCTGTTTAAAGATGTCTGTTGCATGTTTCCAGCTTCATTTGTTTTTTTTAATGATGCAAGTTTCAAAGATCAATTTTTTCATATCTGGATCATATTATCCGAAATTATTCCTTTATCTGGATCAATCTTTGATATATTGTAGACCATGTTAGAAACTTGTCCTGTATTTTTTTTCAAAGTGTCTTGACCATTTTTGGTGGAATCATATGTATAAATGTCACAAATGGCCCTATCTCCCAATGTTAAAGAATCCTTCAAAAAATTCCTGGATCCAGACGGTGATCCGGATCACTTCCAAAATCTAATCATTTGTTCCTTATACCCATCTGGACAATCCCTGAAAATTTCATCACAATCCGTCTGTAACTTTTTGAGTTATTTTGGAAACCAACAGACAAAAACATAACCTCCTTGGCGGAGGTAATAAACCACAACATACCGGCTCAAAATGAGGCCACAACATATAAGGATGCCACACAAAAGTTTATTTTAGAATAAATGCTTTATTCTTGGAAAGTAATCAACCAAAAAGAGAAGGAGACCCCGGCCGAAAGAAACAAAAGACGGGTGGTGGACGTGGTGAGCCACGCAATGGGCCCCTAACTAAACCTTCTAATGGATGAAACTAACTGAGGAAAAGAAAAATGCCAAACTGAGCTACCGGAGGTCTCCAACTCAAACTAAAACAACAAACAAACTAAAGAAACCCATGCCATCTTGAAAGTAACAAACGAAATTCATAAAGGGGAACCAAAACCCAAACCTTCCTGGTGCTGCTGCTGCCTCAGAGTGAGAGTCAGAGGGCGTGGCCTCCCTCCTCCTCCTTTTTATCCTCCACCTCATTGCTCCAATTGGAGGCCAGCCTGTGGAGGAAAGCAAAGGAGGAGGGGAGGAGGAGCAACAGCAGCACAAAACAAGACACACCCTGGACACCGTAACACACAGGTTGTATGAGTCATGACACAAATCATGTGAGTTCACCGCACAAGTCAGAATCTACAGTTGGTTTTTGCACGCTTCAGGTGTTGAAGCATTTTAATAAATACTGGATTAGTGAGGTGCTCAAGTGTAAAAAAAAGGGGGAACAGAAGTGTCATTCAAAAGCCCATTAGAAACAAAAGGAATGAAGCAAAGAATCCGCAAAATCCAAATCCGCTCTGTTTACGTTCATCTCATGTGAAATGAACTTGACATGACTTTAAGTGAAATCAACGGTCAGTATCGGTAGTGTGTCGCAAGTGTGTCACTGTCACTTACCCTCCACGAGGCTAGCCCGAGGTGATGTTAGTGTCATTACACATGCCAGAGCGCTAATGCACTGTAACCTCCAGCTGATGCTCTTTCACCTAGTACTGCAAACCTGTATAGTAACACAAATATTAACGTCTTTACTCGGCTGTGCTGCAGACTTTTTGGAGACAAAGGGAAGCATCTTTTACACAAACACTAAAATAGTACATCTCCAGTGTACACATGTGGAGGGGCTTATAGAGACCTTGATGGTTTTCAGTAGCAGTTCAGACCAGCGCTGACCTCCTTTAGAGACGATAAAAATAGATGACATTTGTTTAATATCGAACTAATACATAACAGGTTTTTCATCTGTCTGCATTAAAGGTACGTGTATGATTTCCTGAGAGAAAAATTCAACAAAATCCATCTCCTCGGAGCCAGATGGCTCTGTGGCTACCTCCCTGCTCTCATTCCCAGCGCCTCCCTTCATCTGCCCACTCTGCTTCTCTGCTCTCTTTCAGATGTCACTTTGTTTGATACACGGGGCTGAGGGCCGGGGAGGAGCGCAGACAGGGATTTGGCCTGGAGAGATGTTTGCTTTATTATAGATTGTTTAATCCAAAACCTTTTCTTGGATGAAAATACACCAGACTTCCCTGGATCGGTTCTTTCTGGAGGCGTTTTGCCAGTTCATTCCAGTATGTAGTCCAAGCCCTTCAGCAGGTGGGACATACCATATAAGAGCCTTCGGGGCTGCTGCATGCTCGGTGCTGACCAGAATATTGAAACGTCTCTGTATTCAGTGTACAGTATTAGACCAAGGTCTGCTTCATTTCAATCCTGACTTGGAGCAGAGATGAGGTGAACAGTGGTTTGTCGCTGTGTGTTGTTTGTAATTGAATCCTTCCACAGCTCTCTGGAAAGCTATTAATCACTCACCTAATTGAGTCACGGACCAGTAATTAGCAGTGATTGGGAGCACGATGGTTGGAGTGATTCTCTTTGATTTGATACCCTTTAACTGTGGCACGACAGCCACTGGGAGAACATCCACAGCGCCCCCTGTTGAGGCTGACAGCTCCCCCGGCGCATTAATTCATAGATGTGATCAAAGCTAAGAACCTGCGCCTTTGAAAGATCTCATTTGTTCTTCAGAGGAGAACGCCCACACATCTGGCTCTGTGATCCACAACATGACCACATGGAGGTCAGTGGACAAAAAACAAAATAAATGGTGAAGACAAGGAATCACACAACGCCTTATGAGTACAGCTCAATTAAACGATTTCAGTCAGTGTAAAGAGGATATTACAGCAAAAGGAAACTCTTGCATATATTTTAATTAAAATGATAGCAATTAACAAGATTAGGTTTCTCACTCAGCAAAGCTCAGTGGCCACACAGTTAACTTTAGACGGCTTCTTCTTATGTAGTTAATTGGCGTGTGCACACACAAAAAACTTAGGATGGTCAAATAACACTACAATAATGAAATTAAATTTTTTCTATACCAGTTCATTTTGGTTAGACTGAAAGTTAATATTTTTATGGTAAGAGTATTACATCGATTACAGTACAAAATCATTATTAACCTAAGTTTTTGTAATTGTTTCCCCCACAATCTAACTACAGCCTTGTCACATTGTCTGTGTCCTTAATGTGGAGGCTGAAAAACTCTACTTTAGCTTCAGGAAAAATATAATATATAATATAAGTAAAGATTACAGTGGGTTAGGAGTAGCAGTATAATAGATGGACAACCTCCACAGGATGTATTCAGCATGTATCCTACCAGTTGGTCACAAATGTTAAAACCAAGTTTCTAAGTGCCAAAGATAAATAAATAATAATAATAATGATAATAAAAACATTATATTAATGCATTGTCAGACATAGATCTGTCTTTGGGGAAAAAACTCTTGGATTAATGTATACCGTATTTTCTATTGAGCGCACTTGTGTAAAAGCCGCTATTGAATTAATTCAAACAGTTTCATGTGGTCCACTCTGACCGGGTCTGATGTGACGACGCTAAATGTATCAGCAGCACAGAGCTTGCTAGCTTGTTAAAAGCTAACGAGCTTCGTGCCGCCGATACATGAGCCACACCGGTGTTTAAGTTCAAAGCGGAAAAAAGTAGCGGCTTATAGTCCGGAAAATACGGTAGTTTAGATAGTATTCAAATTGAAGGAAAATTAAGTGTTAAGGTCGCTGACTTTGAACAAATAATCTTGTCAAGTTTTGTTTTTTATTACAACAGTTGTGTTACATCTTTATAACCTCTACATAAGTTGTTTAAAGAAGAAACCAAACCTATTTTGAGCATCAAACGGCACTCCTGACTCTGGACATTGGGCTCAACCAAAGTGAAAAGTTGAGCTTTTATACTTTTCACACAGTCCTTTTATGTGATTGTGAGTCTGAGCAGGAGTCAGAGTCAAAAAGAGTCAGCGGTTACCACAGACTAGTTAGTATCTTCACCCCTTCCACCAGGAGCTTCCTGTAGAGCGGCAGGACAGCATCTGTTATGAAAATCTTACCAATAGCATTTTCTGAAGGTTACCACATGTGACTCAAATGGATCTAACATTTGTTGTGCTTTATTTCATGTGCATAAAATTTGCTAATTGGTCATTTTCATAACAGGTTCAATAACATTAGTGTCTCTGGACTGATTAGGGTTAGATAGGGTTTCTGTGATTGTAATTTTTTGCTGGATATTTTCAAATCTCACTGTGACCTTGACGTAAGAAGACTTAATGAAATCCCCAAATTCTCTGCAGTCACAGGAACCAAAGGTTGCTCATGTCGGTCTTACAGTTTTGCAGCTGTTGATGACTAAATTCGAGGATGTTTTTTCAGGTGCAGATGTCGGGTTAAAGGTGTTAAGACATCAGCCGGTAGAGCCATAAGCACCCTGGTAAAAAAAAATTAAGAAATGTATGCAAGCTAGAAACAGACGCCAGATGTCTGAGAACACCAGACACAAACTGGGTCGGTTTTAGTCCTGCGTGCCACGAGGGATGGCTCAAAATCTTCAATCAGAAATCGGCTGAAAATTAAAGTTAGGCACCTCGCACATACAACACTTGACCAACATGTCACCTGAGTCATGTAATATTTTATTGACTTGGAAAAAATGTAAATTAACCCAATGGTTCGTCCTACATTTACAGCTGCTGCTTTACACGTGACTGTAGCATCAGGAAAACGTGAGCTGTTGAAGCATTTCTAAAGAATGACTTTCCTATCACATCATGAGTACAGGAAGTTGTTTATATGGAGCTTTTCAAGTGAATGCAGCTATGCTATACTGCATAAAAAACAGTAGAGTTATGATTGAAGCAGCAAGTGCAGTGTTGGCAAACATAGGTAAGTGGTAAACAAAAACACACACACACACACTAGCACACTGGGGGTAATCTGGGAGTTGACCCGGGGAACACTGCTCGGCTAGATAAAGGAGATTATCCGTACTGTGGTGATCTGGGCCCTAGGTTTAGTATGTGTGCGCGTGTGTGTTTGTGTGTGTGTGTGTGCATATCTATGTGAACGTACACATGCACTTAGTGTGCTTTATTGCTGATGTGTCTGTGCGCCATATGTGTTGGTGTTTGTGTACATGAGTTGTGTTACAGCATTCCAAGCAACAGGGATAAGGGATTATCTGGATTTTCCAAGTGGGATTTTCTGCAGGGAAGCTAAGAAATACTACTAAGTCGCCTTCACCCGCTGACCTCCAGCGCCAAAGACGGCCTCCCAGGCTCTTGACACCTGGCTTAGTGGTCCCACCTGAAGTTTTATATGGACAGACTGCCCCTTTTTGGACATAGTAACTGAGGTTAGAGACAGGGGATGGAAAACAACCTTCATTTTTTCTCACTGTGTTTTACCTGTATATATTTTTCTGCAAAAGAATGCCGTTAACTCTTTAACACTCGAGCCTGCAAATTCCCACCTGCACTTTTTATGCTTAATTTGATTTCAAATTCATATTTATCATGCAAAATCTAACATTTATGTGCAATTGCAGTGTTTTTGTCCAATAAAACTCTAAAATCAAAATCCATTATATGTGTTTTTCTGCTATTCTTGCTTCATCATCACTGTTACTACACTCTTACAACATGTAGTTTGTAGATAAATCACCTATTTTGCCAGCCCCTGGGAGAGACGGTAGTGAAATTACCCTAATGACACCATATTCACTGTAAAGTGCAACACCTCAGCTCTCAGGAACCATTGGAATTTTTCTGATTGAGCGAATAGTGACATAATTACGGTAATCCAAAGACGCATGTAGAATTAAAGAGTTAACTTAAGTTTGTATATGAACTGATTATTTATTTCCTAAATGTATGTCTTTTATACAACCCCCACTACTTTTCTTTCTAAATATGTTGGCAAAGTAGCCAAAACTGAAGGTGCAGGTCACATGACACCATCAGTATCTATTACACAAGAAATAAACATCCACATCTCCAAAGGACAAAGAAAAAAATACATATGAAGTAGAAAACAGATGAGAACAAAAACAAATGTAAATCATCAATTTACACCCATCAATTAAACCCCCCTGACTGTGCCATAGCTCCTTGGAAACGAGGAGTTGGCATGGCAACTAATTAAGCAAAGCTATCACTTCATTATATAAGCAGCATGGCTACAACAGTAACTAATAGGATTACCTGCCTCTGTTTATCTTTTGTATACTCTTCATGTTGTATGAATATAAATACAGGCTATTTTATTATAACAGATTATGTCTTCAATACCAGAGGCCTAAATAATAGAGGGGTTAGCTGGTGTTACACAGGAGCGTTTAAAAGTGAGGATGGATTTAACCACTTGCTCTGTGTTTGATTTAAATTCCAGGTAAATCATACAAGGAAACTTTATCAGAATAAGCAGTGGTTGTGTCAATAGACCCTCTCGAGGTCTTCCAGAAACAGATTCAGCAGCGTGCAGAAGGTCAAGACAACCGGAGTCTGAAGTGTAATACGCCGAGTGTAGAAAGCGAACTGAAATGAGTCTGGGGCTTTATTAAGAAGACTCTGAGATTGATTTCCTGTCAGCAAGCATCCATGTTGATGAGATCGATGCAGACAGGATGGGAGGTGGAAACAGAGGAAGCAGGAGAACGGAGTGAGAGATCTTTCCATCCTTGGAGTTGCCTTCTCGTTGCCTACAGGCTCAAACGGTCTGATCTGCAAACTGAGCGGCGCTGTCTCCTTCTTAAGTAATTAACACATTACTGGGAGGTCTCTCTCTATCCATATTTGATGAAGACCCAAACCACAATTAAGATGAGCCATTCTGTGGAGGATGTGGAAGTCTGATTGATAGTTCCCACACAGTGAAGCCGATGGGTGGTGGGTCAGCGAGCTGGCGGTTTCCTCGGCAGAATGCCCTTTAACCCCTGTCTAGGTTGGTAAGTCCCCATCGGGGGCTGAATATGGATGGTCTACATCTGCTTGTTAATGAATTAAAAGAGCAATTTAGGTCTCCTCAGGCTCTCAGAGGAGTTGATTTCATCTCCTTAACGATTGGCCCTCTTGAACCTCGGCTCGGCGTTGCTGCATTTTATCATAAGGTATACCATCAGGGAGGCTTATTAACAATGTCTCCAAATGAAAGGTGTTACTGGGTGCAGGGAGGAAAATGCCTGAGGTTAGAATTAGCCTAATTGTTCATAAGAAACTCCCAACTAACTGTGGAAGTAAATTTGCATGTTGTCATTGGCCTCCTCCCCTGAAATAGTCTAAAATTATTTTCATTTTCTTTGATATAAAATTAGAGATTAGAGAAATGATTGACTCTGCACACTCACACCTGGCTAAAACTATTGTGCAGAGTTATATTGTAGACACAGAGGTGTGATGTCTGTGTGAATTAACAATGTAACGCTGCATATTTTTCAGACATGGTGCAAATATGTGTCTGTGTTCATGTCCACATATCACACAGCTTCATGAAAGACGCTGAGACTCACTCCACTGGGTCTGAATCTGAACTTCAGTGCTGCTCAGTGTTTCACTGATTAACGTCTGATGGACCTATTGTATTTCTAAACAGAAAAAGGGGGCTCCAAATGACATTGCAGTAACTTCAAACTTCATCTTTAATGGAGATGAAAACACAAGGCTTTGGACCGGGTAATTGGATAAAACTTTGCTGCACGTAGAGCTTCTCAGGCCTCACTTCATTTTATGATAATGATAATTGAAAGATGGGGGAGGAAGGACTAAATTACAGAGCTGGATTAACAAAATGCCCACGCCGGGTGCTAAATTCACTCTCGTTACACTTGTGCAATAGCGGTTCGCAGCACCAGGCCCCTGGTTATAGCGCACTGACTCGATTACCGCCCTCTTAATCAAATTCTTCCTCCTCAATAGAATTTGCAGCAGTTTGAAATGTGTTTCTTTTTTTGCACTATTAAAACTCTCCCCTCAGGTCAGGATACGCTTCAGCTCTAGAACAAAGTACCTTTAGTTTTTGAGGCCAAGGGAAATTTCTAAATATCTTCATGTTTATGAGCTCGAAAATTAGTCTTTTCTCAATATGATACTACATGAAGTCTTTTCACTCACTTGCATTAGTGGTATGCAGCTCTCCCTTAACTCCTCTGTGCATGTGGTAACTGGCACAAGCTCAGACATTACTGGTTGAGCTTGAAAAGGTCACCGTTTTAGCTCCTATTCAGAAGGCGCCATCAATTTACACTAGAGTCAGACAATCTCATGAGGATTAAAATTGTCCTCCTTTAAAGTCAGTCATACAGGAATATAGGTCATTTAATACTTTCTTTGGCAGCTATAGAGGAAGTCATCAGCTCTGGGGAAATAGGAATTGTAAACAACTGACTTCTTTATTTTGCAACCTCAAGAAAATGGTATAGCACCTTTAATATATCAGGAACTCATCAGATGTACATTTAAAGTTAATATCAGCTTGTTTTTATTGCTATAATAATTCTATATTTGGAAAAAGATATATCTGCTGGGATGGGATGACAGCAGGGTTTGTGCAACGCCTTGCAGACATCAACAAACAATTACTAAAAATCCTTCCAAACAGGCAAGTTGCCAGGATTTGGTTTATGTCATGAAACTTGTTTTCTCAGCAGGATTCAGTATTGTGACGGCTCTGCAAACACTCTCATTTACATAACAAATAGCATTACTAAATTTATATGCAGGCCATCAGAGGAAAAGCACTTCAAGTTATTTATTTAAAACATTATTATAATTACTGACTAATATACAGCCTATAAGTGCAGCCGTGTATGTTCTCAGACACTGTGTATACATGGGATCTCCCCTGTGTAAACAACCGCAGCCAAAAATGACTACACTGTCCAATGATAAGTAGGCATAAATGCCAAAAGATGTCTGTGATTAATGACTGCTGACACTGAAGAGTGTTTAGGTGCTGGCGATCATCTGCATAGTGGAGGCCGTCAGCATGTCTGGTCTGGAAGTCTGCCATGTCATGCATGTGACAAGGGGACCCTCAGAGAGTTGCTCTTGCTAAGTGCCACTGTTTCGCTGCGGTGCTTGTATGCTCGCTGACCTGAATGAAAGGGTCTCGCTCAAACGAAAGCGAGCCCACGATCGAGCCTTGTGCCAGACACCCGCAAGGCTTCTGCAAACACATGTGAAACAAGCCTATCACAAGAGTTACAAAGTCGAGAATAAATACAGGGTGACACACAAAAACGGGAATCTTTTAACAATCCAATAAAACCAAGAGTGATGGAAGAAAAATATTTTATTCATACTGCTTGAATCCTTAAAACATGCCATTTAAGAAACAATGATGGAATTTTCATTTTTGTTTCGCAAAAATTTCTGTTTTTTTGGGTCACCCTGTATATACATGAACCGCAGAGCACATCTAAATTTGGTGGTCCCCCCTCCCGCCATGAGTCCATAAACGCACCTTGCGTGCACACACAAACACGAGGGAAAAAACACAACCCCTAAAAAGCAGCCAGCTGACTTACTGTGGTTACAGGGTGGCAGAAATCCCGCTACTAGAAGTGGTATCATACAATAAAATGTAATATATGAATGTTAAACTCACCACTGCTTCTTAATTGCTGCCAGAGTCCATTGCTCATTACACTGAGTGAAGTCTCTGGCAATCTCCATATCTCTGTATTTTGGAAAATATTATTTAATCCTCTAACTCTGAGTGTATCTTCAGTGATACAGAGTGACTAGCATAAACCAATTTACCGTAATTCCTTGGCCATTTGCGCTAGTGACATGAGTCCAGTTGATTTTGAAAGCCGACAAGTGGAGCATTTTGTATGTATTACATACATTACGGCAGTAATGCAGAGGAATGGAGTGATGCTGAGAAGTGCAGCATTCCGTACATATTACCTACATTACGGTAATGTACAGAATCTCTGCCTGTCGGCTTTCAGAATCAGCTGGAATCAAGTGGCCGAGGAATTACGGTGATTAGATTGACACATGTCACTTCCTGTCAGCAGCTAAATGTTCGAGGTAAAAGGGTTGATGCTTTCTGATAGGTTTGTGGGTGCAACACAATGCAGCAGGCCTTTGTGATTTATTTACTTGGTGTTTTTCCCTGGTTAATCTTTTACTTTCCTTATTTTTTACTTTTTTGGTCCATTTGTGGTCAATTACCAGACCTACCAGCTCCGCGGTCCATGAATATATAAACCATATGATACTACCAGAGAGACCTCGGCAATGTAAAGGAAAAAAAAAAAAACAAACAAAAAAAAAAAAAACATTTACAACCCTGATCTTATTTTGTAGTTTGACTTTTATTTTGAAATTATGACATTATGATCACTGCTGAAAACCTCACCTAAAAGAAGTCCAACTGTGATAAATGCAACTATTTCATAATGAGAAAACTTTACAAATTAATGGTGTTGGAAAGTTTCCAATACATCAAACACATCATTAACATGTTTACTGACACTTTTTTCAGCCAACATAAAAAAAAAATCTTGCAGAAACATATCCAATTATCGGAGTTGCAAACAGTAAAAATAAACTAAAAAATACCACAACACATATTTGTGATCTAAGTAACAGCAGATTTTCATTTTCTGTAATTCTTTGCTGTCTCTTCATGTGCCTCAACATCACTTATTTTGACTATAGGTGAAATATGTCTATCTACTCTTTTTGTCAGCATTTCATTGTGACACATTTACACATGCATACACGGACACACATACAAATGGACATGCACACACTCTCCCACAGCCTTGAGGCTCTCTGCAGAGGCCCTCTACAAAATTAATAACAGAAGTCTCTAGTCTAGACAGTGTAGATAGTGTGTCCTCCTCTCGGTGTGCCGTGAGAGAAGAGGGCTTGATTTATCAACAGCTAGGCCAGGAGTCCGCAGAGAACAAGCTGACTGATCTAGCTCTTTCAATTTGACAAGGTCTCGAAGACAAGAGCAAGCGGTAAGCGTGAGGAAGAAGTGGAGAGACAGGGGCAGGCAGGATTGGTTGGAGAGCCAGATGATTTAGAGGTCTAATATCAGCCATTATTGCCACTCCTATTCTTGAGTTTCCTAATTTCCCCCTAATGGAATCCTCACCCATCACTGAGCATACTGATCGCCTGTTAAACAGCCTCTCTCGACCAATCATTACGAGGCGTATAGCTGTCAACTGCCTATCAGATGCAGGGAAAATGGGAATTTCAGAGCATGAAAAACCAGATAGGAGTTTGAGAGAAGTTAAAAAATATCATCACCAGAGCCACTGTAGATTAAGAACTAAGTGAGAAAACAGAAGTTTACTTGTTTTAAGCTGTTGAACCTTTTATCTGGGAAAACCTAGACTGCTGTAACACATTGCCTTGGATATCAGCTGTTTTTTTTCCTATTAACTAGATGATTTAATGCAGTGTATCAAATTCAACTATGTGCACTCAATTTATTTCTTAGTTTGAAGATATACAATTATCTGTACACAAATTCATTGATCGATGCCAATTAAATGTTTCTAGGAAAGTTTTTATACGACACAATGAATATCAAGTAGCTCAACTCAAACTTTTGGCTGGTAGAATAATGTATAATACTTGGTGATCTGCTGCAGAATGTACTATGACAGGTACTCTGATTAAAGTTTCATGACCATCTTCTGTCTCTCCTTGCTGTTTTAATAAGTAAGCATGAAAATATAAAATAAGCATTTGCACAATTGCATCCAGCCAGCCTATTCCTACCATCTGTTTTATCTTTTAACTGTAGCTTGCTGATTTGAATCTGGCTATTTTACCTTCAGCTTACATGAAAACATCAGCTGAATGGTAGATCTACTCACACCACACAGTTCCAGGTAGATACAGTAGGAACCCACACCAATGTGCAAAAACTGACATGTGATTCAAGCACATCCTCATTATTCATTAATTAAACCAGAACTATTCCCTGGACAAAGCTCGCTATGAAAGATTAGCTAACATAAGATGTTTGTTTACACAAAGGCCCTGCCTTCTTCATCATCATGTCAGATCCTACCGGCAAGCTCTTAACATGATTATGAATCCAAACCTAATGAGCACATAAAACATCGCGAGGATTATCAACATTTAGCTACAGGGCACCGTTGTTGGCTACAGAGGAACAGAGAAGTACTTGACTCTTGAGTGAGTTCTGGGCCATGGCCACCTCACTTTGTGTCATTTTTCCTTCGCTGCATGAGTTTGGAGGCAGCAGGCCAGGGCTCCTGCGGTGTAATGTAATGTTAAATGAATCTGCCATGCTGTAAACCTGTTATGAAGTTTTAAAAAGGCCATATGGGACCACTGGGGTGAAAGAGAGAGGGAAGCAAGGCATCAAAGGAGAAGGAGTAACCTGTGATAGTGAAAGAGACTCTCTTTCTCCTTGCTGATTCCAGATCCATACCATCCAGCTGAGGTGGAGAGTCAACTGTGGCTGTGTGTTTCATTTCTGCCACCTGCCACTTCACTTGGCATTGGGTCAGCAGCCTTTTGCAGGTTTTGGAGAGAAAATGAACCCAGAGAAAAGGGTAGAGTGTGGAAAAGTGGATGGATGGTAACAGAGGAGGGGGAATAAAGGAGGAAACGTGGCCAGACATTGTCGCAAAGCAGAGCAGGACCCCCAGGTATTGTGCTAGTCCAGCTGGACCAAATGGCCTCTTTGTAGTCTTGTCATGGTCTTGTTTCACAGGCTCTGTTCAGGTGTTTAATTTCAGGCGAGGATAAAAAGAAAGCTTGTTAGTTATAGTTACTAAGTATAGAGGTTTTCAGCCAAAAGCTTATTGATACTTACATATTTTTAAAATACCAAAACATCAAAACAGTGGTTACAGCCCAAGAATAGTGGTTTTGTGTCATTCTTGGGTGGCAATAAACCAACCAGAGAAAGGAATCAGAAAAGACCTTTAATTACCCCTTTACAAATTGACTGTAAGTGTGGCAACATGTTTTGTTTATATTGCTTTCTGCAAGTATTTGGGCCCCCGCTGCAACTTTATCTTCACTTCTTAATTGAGCAGTTGTTTGCCAGACTAATCTCCAAGGCTTGTGTACACAACAGTCCTGAAAGATGCTGCAAATTAAAGACTTATCTTAATCCTTCCCTTCCCAAAACATTAGCCTTTCAGATCAGGACAATTCAAGCCAAATGTTTTAGCGTCTGCGTGGAGGAAGAGCAAAAAGGTACTTTAAAGCAAACCGGTATTAGCCCGCGTTAAAATATGCACGTAAGGCAAAAACCTGCCAACTCACTGCGTGAATACAAGTTGATACGTGTGCGTGAGGATGCTTAAACCGTATAAAATTGCCTCTAAGTGCATCCGTGAATGCTTCCTGAGAAACACAATAGTGCTTAATGTAGCAATTTTATGCTACGCTGAAATGCCCGTCAATACCTGTGTCTCAGGTGTAACTTGTTCCCTGGACAAGCCACGAACACCTGTCTCTCTAATCCCCCCAATTAACCTAGAGACTAGCTACTAGCTTGGGTTACATCCAACATAGCTTGCTCATTCTTTATTCCTGCGCGTCAGCCTGTGCAATCTTCTAATCAGGGTAACCCAATCCTCAACTTCTATCCACTGCCCGAGCTGAAAAAAGGGACAGGCACGACTGGGAACGAGACAGATCCTGCCTTTATGTCTGCCAGCACCAGGATTTGGCCTCTCATCCAAAGCTGCTACACCTCCAGCCCTCGTTTTTTTTTTTTCCCCCCACTTTCTTTTTCTTGTGATGCAGTGCACACTCTGGTTCATCCCTTGTCCAAGTCTATATTCTAGTCACAGTCGCACCGGAGGAATTATACGGGGCAGGTATTAAGCTGAGTGATTTATTTTTTCTGAGATTGAAACCAGACCAGAACCCTGAAGCCTGTCATGTGACTTCACTGCCCACAGCTCAACCCATAGTCTTACATAGCCGTGCACTTGCTCCAAACAGGGCCACGTCCCCAGTGACCAAACTCATTCATATCGATCTGGAGAATATCATCTTTAAAACACACCCTGAGGTTCATATCAAGCTCGGGAAAGCTCCCTGGAGACTGGAGCCGAACAATAGGAGAACAATATAAGTGCATACAGGGCCGGTGGCTACATGCCAGATAAAGTGTCAGCCTATTCCTATCTCTGTGCCTTTGGGCAGTAATGATTAGCCACAAAACCTGCGCTGTCCTTTCCTTGATTCCACAGACGCTATTGTAACAGCAATGAGATACGCTGAAAGACAAAGGAGAACAGATGAAGGTGGAAGCAGATGAAAAGGTCTTGGGAGAATGGCTATTATAGAATGTGGCAGAGCAGCTTTGGGACCACTGCTGGTAAGAATATATTGATCCATCTTCCTATTCTCTTATTTCCTTCAATTTAGAGAGTAGATTGTTGCGGGGGAAACAGTGGAGGAAGTAAAACGCTTTATATCGTCTTGGCTTTGTTTCTCAATGCATTATAAAAATTAAGAGGTTGAAGGAGAAGGGGAGGAATTATTACAAAGTACACATTCACCCTGTGGCAAAACGGAAAGCCGACACCCTTTTTTCAGTGGCCAGCCTCTGCAAATAAAACCAGCACTTTGAAAGAAGTTTCTGGGACCATGACGATATGGTCAATCAGTTTAAAAGCTTATAAAACCCATTCCGGATCAGGCTTTTTGAACATATCAGGATGGTGGTAAAACGGTTTTGCTTCCTTGGTAATGTTGGCTGGCGAACTGTGGCTCATAACATGTGAATGATACAAGGGTTTTTTGACCATGTAATGGTGAATGCAGACTCTCCTGCCGCAGGAGCTCAAGCAGTTGTCTTCTGTTGAAATAATTCATCTCATAAATACTTGA